>CATIWR010053440.1:0-71810 GCA_949677035.1 Omphalea diandra | reverse complement strand
TAACATTAAAATACCTAAAAGAAATTAGTTCAAATCTATTACACATTTAAATTAATAATACAAAATATACAAATAAATACTACATAAAATAAAATATAACATTTAAAAAAAGTTATCAACATTTTTATTCAAATCAACTCCATCTTCATCAGCATAAACACCATTGTTATTTTCATCTCCATCATCTTCAAATTTATTGCCACAAAAAGACTCATTATTAGTATTTTCACAAATATTATCACTAATAATGACAAATATTATCACTAATTCAAAAGTCCTTTTTTTGTGTAAAATTTTACTTCCCAACAGTAGTAAGTAATTTCAATTTTCAGTCATATAGGATTAGTCAATTACAATTGACAATTAACAATTAATGTATAGTCCCAATAATATAAAATTGAGCAACAAAAAATAGAAAAAAGAGAGAAATTAAAGCATTTCAACAACAAAAAAGGAAGAAAAATTAGAGAAAAATATAAGAGAAATAATATAAAAACAGAGGTAGAAAATTAGATAGAAAAATTAAAAAAAATAATAATGAGTTAATACTTGATTTTACACCCGATTTTATCCGATTTCACCCGATTTTACCGATTTTAGCGAGTCAACACTCGATTTCACCCGATTTTACCACAAATTCGATTTTATATACGATTAAAATCATTCACATGATTTTGACAACTATGGATATGCACATTCTTTTACTACTACTCTCTCTGCCTCTTTAGCAAGATAAAAAAGAGGGTAAAGTTTAAACATGGAATTAAGGTGCATGGGTGTCAAATGCATGAAACATAAATTGAGATAGAACAATCACAAGGAACAAATAGGTATAAGAAATAAGTATAGAGCAATCACACAATATATGAAACAACAATTACAAAGAATAAAAACAACACTTTTATTTAGTAATCACAGTGGAATCAAAACTTTTACATAAACAAAGAAAAAAAGAAACAAAAGCAAGCACTAAAAAGCTAAAGACAAGCTAGAATATAGGAGAACTATCATCATTTATAGAGTCGATTTCTTCATTTGCTCCTCCACCTTGAGCTTCATCACCCTCCTCAACCTCCTGATCATCTTTTTATTCATGTGTGTCCTCCCAATCTTCAAAATCTAGAAGGTAGCAAGGAATAGCACCAACTTTTTCTTGAAGATCTACTAAATCAAGATGGAGGTGGGAGAGTAGAAGAAATCTTCTTTTGACCATCCTTATCATTTTGTCTAGCTTTTTGTTGATTGAGGAAAGAGAGATTTTGGTTTTAGGCTTAGGTTGGGGAGGTGGAATGGATTGAGCATGCTCTTCAATGACTAACCTCTTCTTTTTTGAGGCTTGGGAAGTTTCTAGCTTCTTAGCCCCAAATGCACCTAAGGTATAAGTGTAAGAATTAGGGTGTATGGCCTTGGCATTTATAAGGTAAGGCAAGTCTAGAAAGTTATGGGATGGTAAATATTTTTTGGTGAGGAATTTTTCATTTTCCTCCTTTGGTGCACACACATAATGATAGATAGCATACATGAGAGGGAAGAAGAAATTGGCTCTTTGGCTTAGCACTCATGTAGATCAGTTGATCTAGAAGGTACCGTCTGATTTGGATAGGTTTATTCTTGGTCAAGCATAATAGAAAAGGGAGGTCTTTTTAGGAGACCTTATCATTACCATCACCTCTTAGATTGACAGAAAAGGTGGTGATATGATGAAGGAGCTAGTTGGGTAGGGTTCGAATGTGTTTGGCTAGGGAGGTTTTTAGGTCATGTTTGGTCTCGATAGAAATTTCAGACCAAAATAAATGATACTAAGTGCAGAGATAATGAACGAAACATAATCTTCTACTTAAACATTGGAGAGATTGGACAGTTGTTCAAAGGTAATAAAAAAAGATCTTTAAATGTCCTGAATATCAAACCATACTGGCTTGCTAGCGATTCTGCTCTACGACTTAAGGTTATCTTGCACATAAATTCCCATATTATTTCTTCATAGCCAGGCTTATCTTAGAAGATGAATTCATTCTAGCCAAATTCAATGGATTTCATACTTGATCCTAAGTGATTCAAGGAGAAATGTGGAGGGAATTTTCTTTGGTTGGATTATCTTGAAAGAGTTTGCCTTGTAATGATCCTTCTCTTCCTTGGTTATCCCTTTCATCATGTAAAGGGCAGGGAGACTAGATGATTGAGCTATTGCTTTCCCTTTTTCTGCTCTAGAGACTTTCTTAGGGGCCATTAGAGATAAAAAAGAGTTGAAGAAGGTTTGAAGAGTAAGAATGAAGAGAGATGAAGTAATTTAGCAAATTTGAGTTAGAACACTATTTCAAGGGTTTAAATAAACTAGAAAAAGGTGTAAAAACCATAGCAAATGGTCAAAAATACATTTAATGAAGGGGTGTCATTGGTTGATAGTCAAATCGATTAATGCTTAGCAGTCACTCAAATTCGCGACTGTGAACTTCAAATCATGATTGCTAATTACAAAATATATGAGTAATAGACAAAAAAATCCTCTAAAATTGACATGGTCAATGGTTAAAACTTTTGAATTTTGAAAAAATTCATGACGGTGATTGAAAATAACGATTGCAAATTGATGGTTGACAGACGAATGATAAGTACCTGTAAATCATGACTGTGAAACAAGAAGTAGTGACCGCGAATTGTAAGGCAGGAAAGGTAAACATGAAAAGATAAGATTTGACCCTCTAAGTTGTGATCCACTTAATATATTGATGCTTAATTCATGCAAATTTGCATAAAGAGGCATAATTGCATGAAAAATTAAGACATTCAAGGAAGTATACTACACATTCACATATATACCAAACAATGATTAAAGAATAACACACCATATAAAGAATATTCTAAAAGATCCAAATTTCACTTTAGGGATCCTCAAGCATTCCTAACTCTCTCTTAATGAAGTTCATCCTTTCTTCATTAAGAGGTTTAGTGAAAGTATCTGTAAGTTGATGATTAGTGTCTATAAACTCCAATACTACATCACCATTTTGGACATGATCTCTAATAAAATGATATATAATGTCTATATGTTTGCTCTTAGAATGTTTGATGGGATTCTTTAAAAGATTTATTGCACTAGTGTTGTCACATTTGATGGAAATGTGATCAACAACTTTGCCATAATCCTTTAATTGTTGTTTCATCCAAAGAACTTGGGTGCAATAACAACTCGTAGCTACATATTTTGCTTCGGTGGTGGATAAGGCAACTAAAACTTGCTTCCTACTAAACTAAGACACTAAGCATTCTCCTATGAATTGGCAAGTTCCTAAAGTGCTCTTTCTTTCTAGAAGACTGCCAATATAATCCGCATCCAAATAACCTATAAGTCTAAATGATGAATCTTTAGGATACCATAACCCTAAATGCAATGAGCCATATAAATATTTAAAAATACTTTTGACAACATTAAAATATGATTCTTTAGTGTAAGATTGAAATCTAGCACACATGCATACACTAAACATAATATTGGGTCTGAAAGTAGTAAGATAGAGTAGAAAATCGATCATAACTCGATATCTCTTCTCATCAACGAACTTACTCGATTCATCTTTATCTAGTTTGATGGTAGCACTTATTGGTGTTTTTGCTACTTTGCATCCTTTCATGCCAAATTTCTTGAGTATATCCTTTGTGTACTTAGCTTGGTTGATGAAAATCACTTATTTGATTTGTTTGATTTGTAGGCTGAGGAAGAATTTGAGCTCTCCCCATCATGCTCATTTCGAATTTCCTAGTCATACACTTAGCAACATTCTTACAAAGAGATTCAATAATAACATAAAAAATGATATCATCAACATATATTGTGTAATGAGTGTATCATGATTGTGCATTTTAACAAACAAAGTTGTGTCAACCTTCCTCTTTTCAAAATCATTTTGTAAAAGAAATGAACTAAACCTTTCATACAAAGCTCTTATAGCTTGTTTCAAACCATACAATGCTCTATTCAATTTAAAAACGTGATTTGGAAAGATATGAGATTCAAAACCAGGAGGTTGTTCAACATAAAATCCTTCTCAATGACACCATTTAAAAATGCACTTTTAACATCCATTTGGAAAAGTTTGAAATTCATATGACATGCATATGCTAAAAGAACCCTAATGGCCTCTAATCTTGCTACAAGGGCATAGGTTTCATCATAATCAATGCCTTCCTCTTAGTGATATCCCTTAGTAACCAATCTTAGCCTTATTTCTAGTGATGAACCCTTGCTTATGTAACTTATTCCTAAACACCTATTTGTAACCTATAATAGGGTGTTCCTTAGGCCTAGGAATATATTCCCATACATTATTTCTCTCAAATTGGTTGAGTTCCTCTTGCATGGCAATTACCTAACTCTCATCATCAAGAGCCTCATTAATAGATTTTGGCTCAAATTTAAAAAGAAATGCAATATTATTATCTAAAGAATTGAGTTGAGATCTAGTACTTACACTCTTGGATGTATCACCAATGATTAGGTCATTTGGATGATGCTTGGAGAATCTTTAATCCTTGGAAAGATCTTAATTTTGGGTTTCCACATATTGATGTTGAGGTTCTTTTTCTTCTTTTGATGATTTGCCTTCATCATGGTCTTTATCCATCTCTCTTGTAGTTATCTCTAATTTCAATTTCTTAAAGTCACCTACAAGATTATCAATAAGAGAACCTTTCCTAAGATCAAGTTTGCTAATCAAACACAATATTCATAGACTTTCTAATAACCATAAAACTCTTACTACAAACTCTATAGACTTTGCTAGAGGTGGAATAACTTAAGAAAATACCTTCATTTATTTTTGAATCAAAATTTTCAAAATTATCCTTGGTATTTAAGATATAAAACTTGCATCTGAACACCCTTAGAAGTGACAACTTAGGCTTTCAATAATTTCAAAACTCATAATAAGTTTTATTAATAATGGGGTCTTTTGAAAATACGATGTGCAATGTAACACAGAGTATTGAAAGCATTAGCCCCAAAGTAATTAGGCAATGAACACTTATTGAGCATAGTTTTAGCCATCTCTACTAGTGTTATGTTTTTCCTCTCTATAACACCATTTTGTTATGCCTTTCTAAGAGTTCAAAAGTTATAAAAATCCCATTCTCTAAGCAATAAGATTCAAAAGATTCATTTTGAATTCTTTTTCATGGCCACTTCTTATAGAAGAGATGACGTAGTCCTTTTCATTTTGAATCCTTTTTGCAAAACTCTTAAAAACATCAAAAGTGTCATGCTTATGAGCTAGAAAAGATACCTAAGTAAACCTAGAGTAATCATCAACTAGGATAAATGCATAATATTTTCCACCTAAACTAGCACTCATAGTAGGTCATATTAAGTCCATATGGATAACTTGAAGAGGTCTAGATGCATTTACAACATTATTCGCTTTGAAAGAAGATTGTTGTTGCTTTCCCATTTGACATGGCCCACATATCTTGTCTTTAGAGAACTTTAGCTTGAGAAGACCTTCCATTAGCTTTCCTTTTGATAAGCTTTGTAAGTGCTCCATGCTAGCATGTCCAAGTCTTCTATGCCAAAGCCAAGCTTCATTGCTAAGTGACACAAGACACATGAAGGATTGGTTAGCCAAATTTTTTAAGTCAATTAGGTAGGTATTGCCTTTCCTTTCACCCTTGAAGACTACCCTTTTGTCCACCAAAGTGATAACTTAACATTCTATAGGGTCAATGGTGACTTTATTACCCTTATCACATAATTGACTTACCCTAAGCAAATTATATTGTAAGCCATTTATAAGTAAAACATCATCAATGAGAGAACAACCATTCTTACTAATAGTGTCAATGCCATTTACCTTACCTTTGGCATTGTTTTCGAATGTGACATTGCAACTTTGCTTCTCTTTTAAGGCCATGAATAGCTTCTTATTGCTTGCCATGTGCTTTGAGCATCCATTATCCATATGCCAATCATTTACTTCATTGATGGCTGCCAAACAATCCTACATAATACAAATAAATTATTTTTGTGTTGGCACCCAAGCATACTTGGGTCCTATGAGGTTAGACATAGAAGGATCCTCTAACTTGAAATGAGCCTTCCTAATGTAATAATGAATGTTGATGTGACCAAACTTCATGCAATAGTGGCATTAGAGTTTAGACTTATGAGTCTTTCTCTTATTTATGGCCTTGGTATGAGTGGGGGTTTTTCTCATACCAAGATGACGTGAATGTAAGCATAAGCATGAATGGATAGGTGTAAAAGTGAATTTTCTATGTGTGTTTAGGTGAACATGCTTTTTACTATAAATATATGCATGATTAGCCTTCTTAGGGATAGGCTTTGAACCTTAATGAGCCTTCCCTTTGCCCTTGGGCAATGGTGGCTTAGTGCTTTGAGCACTTGTTCTTCCAGTTACCTCAATACTTAATGTTTGAGGTGTTGAGGCTCTAATGAAGGTTATGAGTGTAGATGTAGATGAAGAGGCTCCATTGAAGCCTAGACCATATCTAATTAAAGGAGGTTTTTGAGATTCAATAAGTGTATCCAAAGCTTTCTTTCCCTTGTGAAACTTAGATATGTAATTTCTAAGTTTTATTACTTCACCCTTTAAAGAATCATTCTCCTTTCTCAAGGAGTCTAGGGAAGAAGATGACTTAGAAAGGTTCTTAATAGATTTCTTGAGTTCTTCATTAGAAGTCCTCAATTCACTAACAAGATTATTTAAGGATTTGAATTCATCCTCTAATTTAGAGCATTTCCTCTTATAAGATTTCATTTATGACTTGTATTTGTCACATTTCAAAGTGAGAACTTCTAAAAGTTCATCATCTACATCATCTACCTCATCATATTCTTCATAAGAATGGGGTGAAGAGCTTACCTTATTTTAAGAATCATCTTGTGCCATGAAGCATAATTTTGCAATTTCCTCATCTTCATCTTCTTCACTTGAGCTGTCATCCTAAGTTGCTTTGAAGTTCTTCCTTTTCTCATTGTCCCCTTTCTTCTTCTTCTTCTTTAATTTAGGGTAGTCATACTTTGATGTGGCCTTTCTTGTCACATTCATAACAAGTAACCTCCCTCATTTTGTCTTTGAGGTTTGGAGTTGCTTTCTTGAAGTTTATTCTCTCTTTTCTTCTCCTTATTAGCTTTTTTGTTCTTCTTGAAAGCATAGCCAGCTCCTCTTCCCCTTTGTCACTATCTTCCTTACTAGATACCACTTTTGGTTCCTTTTCTTTTGATGAAGATTCGAGAGCCAAGGTCTTCTTTTCTGGTTTTTTTGATTTGTCTCCTTGCCCTCTCATCTTCTTCATTTCTTCATCCTTTTTCAAGGCTAGCTCATGAATTAGAAGCTTGCCTACGAAAACATCATTTGGTACCTTCTCAATATCCAAATTTGACTTTTAGATGCTACAAACCTTGGCACCAAGCTTTTCAAGAGGTAAAGATTTAAGAAATTTTGAGTTTACCTCATGATTGATAAGAATTCTTCCAATTTTCTTCATGTTGGTGACAATTAAAAGGAGCTTATTCGTCATACCCGTGATGCTTTCATTATCCTTCATCATAAACAACTTCCATTCAGTCACATACATTTCAAGCCTGCTGGACTTCACTAAAGTAGTGCCTTCATAGTAGTTTTCCAAGGCTTTCCATATCCCATGAGTTGTGAGGCAATGTTAAACCCTTCATATTTCTTCTCTTAATAGAGAACTAAGAAGGATTGCCATAGCTCTCTTATTTCTTCCATTGAATCTCCTATGAGCTTTAACCCATTCTTCTCTTGGGATCAATTTTTCACTTCCATCACCACCTTAGTAGGTGGTTTCCAGTCTTTAGCTATGATGTCTTAAAGATCCACTACATCACTGTTTAAGTAAATCCATCCTATACTTCTAATGAGTATAGTCAGATCCATCAAAATATAGCTTGAGATGGTTGTAGATTCCTTTTTATGCCATTATCTTTTCTCATGTAAATAAGCCTTGAAATAAGACGAAGCTCTAGTACCACTGGTTAGCCCTAATGCACTAAGAAGAGTGTTGAATTGGTGGCAGATTAAAAAATTTGAAGGGAAGATTAGAAGATTAGAGAATTGAGAAAAGGTAAAAAGAAAGAATACAAGGTGTTTATAGCGATTCAGGTGTCAACAAACCCTACGTCCACTCCCCAATTCTTCACAATTGTGTATTTCACTCAACCAAAATTGGTGTTTCCAAGCTCACACCAAACTTGTACAATGTGTTTTATGTCTCACACACAACCCTTACAATTTGTGTTTTTAGGCTCACACAAAACCTCACTCAAGTGTTTTAGACAAGCTCACATTTTAACTTGTTATAAGAGTTTTCGTAGCTAGGTTAACTCTCAACCTAATTATAATATTGTTTAATGCTTGGACCAAATAGTCAAGAACTCACAATCAAATAATAATAAGTTGTGAAGCAAATTAGCAAGAGTTTGGCTACAATAAATGAAATTCTCTTGCATTCATGTCTGTTTGGTAGAGTATTTATAGGCAACGTCCACTAAAGAGACTTTACTAATAAACTATGCTTAAATCTCTAAGGTAAGCTAGACAGATTTTGCATTAAATGCTTGTCAGATTGAAGTCACGATCGTGACTGGTATTTTGTGGTCGCGATTTTCCAATTTGTATTGGGCAGAATGAAATCACGGTAGAGAACCCTATTTTATGTCTAATGGCTAATCTACGTGTCCTTTTGGCATGTGTGTGTGTGTGTGTGTGTTGATTTTCTTCTTTTTTCCATGATTCATGCACTTACATATAGGTACTATGAATTATAACTTTTGGTTTGTGATGATTGAATGTGTTATCTTGGACTTAAATACATGTTATGTACCTTGACTATGGAGATATGATATGGTGATCATTATGGACCTTGTTTTCCTTTCTTTGTTTGCTTTAGATTCCTTTGCTTATTTGTTTTCATGTGATTCATTACTAACTTAATTCTTATTTTGGGTGTAGGTTTAATTGGGATTAGACCATGGACTTGGCCTTAGCTATGTCCCCTCTTATGGATGTTATGTGTGAATGGATGATGCATGTTTACCCTATACCATGAATGCATTATCCCTATCCCCTCTTATGGATGTTATGTGTGAATGGATGATGCATGTTTACCCTATACAATGAATGCATGATCCCCATCCTCTCTTATGGATGTTATGTGTGAATGGATGATTCATGTTTACCCTATACCATGAATGCATGACCCCCCCCACCCCTTCACTTAGTTTGTTGATTTGGTTTGTCTAAATGGATTGTGATTAGATGTACGTTTAGAGGTGGTAATTAGGCTAATCAATAACTCAGTTAAAATATTACAAGTGAACCAAAGATGCCTAAAGGCCATATCCTAATATTTGGGCAATTTAGGGGTGTCTAATCTCTTTCCTAAGTTGTATCTAATTTATGAACCTAATCTTTAATAGGGTGAAAATTAAATGAGACTTCTAATTTAAGCTCTGATTTTGCCTTCCTTCGAATTCTTGTCCTGATCAAAGTTAGGTGGCAACTCTGTATGTCCTAGGAGTGGTACCAATGTATTGTCTTGACATAGTCCCTCGATGACCATCATTTGGGCTTAAGGCTTTGAACATGCACATGGCTTAAAGGATTCCCCATTGATCCAAATGTATGCCATATTTAGGGGTCATTACCAATGCAGAGACCCCCCATCCTCTCGATCCCTTACAATCAATAAAAGGATGGAGTCGCAAGTAAGATTCCACTAGTTCGAGCATAGCCGTGAAACATCCGAGGCACTTAAAGTGGCAACTCCAATGGAACTCAAAATTGGCTTTGTGTTTAATCTTTGATTCACTTTAAATGTTTTAAACTTGTTATCAATATAGTCCCCTGTATTCATGTAGTCTTCATTTTTCACCTCAAGCATTATGTGTATTTAGACAAATCGATGGTTCTCTAAACTTGAAACTTAAGCTCCATTCAGGCTTAAGAGATTTTAAGGAAGATTCATCACTCATGAGCTTAGTACCTTTAGATATATCAAATTAGGGATCACGAAAATCCCTCCAAAGCTTGTGAGAGCCATCAACAACAACAACCCTGCCAACTGTTAGGCATGTATAGGAACCAATAGTACCTTGGAATAGGCCTCGCTTTTGTTTGCATTTCTTTAAGGAAGAGTAAAAGTCCTTAAAGAAAATGGTTAAATATCCTTAATGTAAGTGTAAATGTTACCCCATTCCCCTTGATGTAATCATTTTCCATATGTAAATACTTGTGCATTCCCCTTCCCTGCTATGTAAATACTTTCTATGTAAATCCCTCTTTCCTTAAAGGGATTTCTTTCCTTACTTGTACATGTTTTTTTTTATATAAAGAGTTTGTCCTTTTAGTACCTTTATTTATATGTTCTTTGGCTTTAACTTTTCTTGGTGTAAGGCAACTTGGTGTATTCTTTACCCCATGGTGGTATAACAATAGGATTCCACTTATGAGAGAGCCACTACACCTTGTGTGTGGGAGGAATAAGGTTGGAATTATCTTTTGCAAAGTGACTTATGCATATCATGCATACATGCATCGATTACTTACTTATACATCATACTGATAAACCTTGTCTTGCAACCATCATAGCTCCATCCAAACCCTCATGGAAGAGAAAAGGCAACTGAGTTGCCAGGAAAAGTAAGATGCTTAGTTCGAGTAAAAAAGTTGGTCAAATTATGGAACTGAACATACCACTTGAAGTTTTGGAGAAGCTTATGGTTGACTTTGACCATAAGATGAAAGATAGATTCTTAAGGAAGTGAATAAGTAGGTTAATGAGATCCTAAACAAAGGTGACATATCCACCAATAGGATTGACAAAGTGAAAACACCCTTGAAACCCCTCTAACCAATAGTGGTCGATGATGATCTATTTGGGATGAAGGAATACCATGGGAACAAAATGGCTAAAGAAATGGGTAGTACCATAGTTGTCCCTGATAAGGCTACAAAAATCGAGAAAGAGAGTACTCGATTCGATGACTTTGTTAAATAGCTAAAGAAAATACAAAAAGCTCTGGGTGCTAAAGGTTCAAAGAAAGGAATAGACATTAAAGAATTGCTCATTCGCGAGCCTAAGAAACCACTAGTTAATTTACATATGCTTGAGCTATCGAAGTTCACATGAACCTAAAATGCAAAGAACCATGTTCGTTCATATCTATTAGTCATGAAATCATATGAGGTACCAGTTGATATGATGTTAGAGCTCTTATAGTTTTCGTTAAAGGGATTTGCTAAGACATGGTACTTTAACCAGCCAAAGGCTATCAGGAAAGACTAGAAAGAGCTGACAAAAGCTATTAAAAGGCATTACACTTGTAATTAAGATTTGGAAATCATATTGCAAGACTTAGAATCTTTGAAGTAGAAGACTAGTGAAAGCTTCAATGATTACAATAGGAGATGGAAGAAGACAACTTCAAAAGCAACCAGAAGGCCTACTGAGAGAGAACGGGTTAGAATGATTGTGAAAAAGTTCCTTTAATAGGGATCAACACCAGAATTATTAGAACATTGGTTAGGAGTTATGAGGATCTCTAAGAAGTAGGTCTATAAGCTGAAGAGTTAGAATATGAGTCAAAAATATAATATGGGGGGAAAAAGGAGTGCCCCATCTCAACCTCAAGCATAAGGGAACAAAATGGCCTATGTTAATACAGTGAAGGCACCTAGACAATTTACATATTTAGGGATGCCTTCGTCTAATGAAGTTGAAAGGTTACAGAAGAAGAAAGTGTTGAAGCCTTTAACATCGAGACCACCTCCTAATCCACTGCCTAAGGGATATGATACCAATGCTTATTGAACTTTTCATCATGGAGTGGGTCACAATACTAATGATTGCTTAGATTGAGGCATGAAATTCAAGATCTTATTGACAACAAGATTATTGTTCCACCTAGCTTTGGTAGGCCTAGTATTCGCTTCTCCCAAACTATCATAATGTTCCTTCCCTAAGTTAAGGGCATTTTGTGATAGATTTTATAATCCTTAAAGAAATTATTATGGCAACTATAGAGAAAGCAATAGAGGAGGCTTTAGTTTTTTACACTATAAATCCATGGAATAGTTCAATGAGGAAACAAAGGAGGTGTGAATGAGAAGAATGATTCGACTATGGCAGAAAATCAATAAAGAAAAATAAATCAAGTAGGTAAATCATATGACTCGTAATGGGAAGTCCTACCTTAACAAAGAAGTTCCCAAAGAACTAAGGATTTAAAACGAGGTAAGAGAGCTTATTGTGAAGGAAAAGGAGGAAGACAACCCTATTGTAAAGCAATTAAAAAAGGTACTAGCTCAGATCAATGTTTAGGAACTGTTTATCAACTCTTAGGAGCGTAAGAATGCTATAATAGAGGCCTCATCTAGCCTGGTCATTTCTAGTGAAACTACTCTATAAGATGTTAATGTGTTGGTGACTCATAAGGGCCAAATCACCTTTTCAGATGAGGATTTGCCATAAAAGGGAAGGGATCACATTTTAACTTTGTTCATCCTGGCTGAAGCTATAGGAAGGCATACTCTATATGTGATGGTGGATGATGGATCTGAGATTAACATTTGTCCAGTAAAGTTATTGCACAAGTTTGGGTTGTTTGAAAAGGATTTAGAGGATTTTGATACTGTCATTAGGGCTTGTGATGATAGTAGAAGGCCAATTGTAGGTGTATTTAAGGTCATAATAAAAATAGGGGTAATTGAGGCCATCCTGTTCACAGTCTTAGATATTTTAATTACTTTCACACTTTTGTTAGGGAGGCCATGGTATCATTCTCTCGGTGAAGTGTCTTCCAATGTCCACCGAAAAGTTAAGATACCTTACAAAGAAGAGATTATGACCATTAGTCCCATGGTTAGGGAAATTATATTAGCTTTGAGATGGTTGTTCTGCACCTTCAAGGATTTCAAATTGCTGGACTCTTTGACAAGTGGGTTGATCTGAAAGTAATGAGGATTATGAAAAGCATGAACTTCCTTATAGGATAGGAGTTAGAGAAGAATTTCGCTAGCATATTGAGTTCCCAATAATTCTTACCTAGACTACTGGGAAAAAAATTGGGGTACCATGATGAAGGGTCAAGGCAATAAGTGAGAGATTTGTGTGGGCCACTATCATATTACTTTATGAAAGAAGTCGAAGCCATTGGAAATTAGGGCTTGAAGCCATTCAGAGTAAGAAGTCATTAGGCAATGACATGGACAAACTTGAGAAGGCTTTTTTCCAGTTGGATATTGGTGAACTCAACTATCAGAATTATCAAGACTCACTGAAAGAGGAGGATGGAAAGAAGAAAAAGAAAAAAGAAAAAAGAGGGAAAATAGGTCATAGAAGCAATAGATGGTTAGGAGCCAGGTCAATATGCAGTTCTATATGGTCAATTTATATGCCCATCGAAGGATAAGAAGAAGGCCACTGATAAACAGATGGAGCAATATGCATTAGAACAGAACTTTTAGGCCATTGGGGAAGATTGAGTAGAGAAAGGGTCCGACTTGCTAAAGCAAAATACATCATTTGTGGACTCAGAATGAAAGTACACTAGGTCTTGCAAGTTCACCGAAGTTGTTCATATGGGATAAAGTTAGAAGGCATTGAGAGCATGATTGTGAACTCCATTGAGGAAGTAGGTGGTGAGGAAAAGAAGAATTTTATGGCTGAAATTGAACCTACCATGGCAGATGAAGCAACACTGTAGGAAGAATTTTGAAGATTAAGCTAAAGGATGATCAAATGACACAAAGTTTTAAAGAGGTTGTCAAGGTTGTTATAGGAACAGATGATGGGAAAGAGGCAAATCTTGTGCAGAATGTCAATCTTGAAGTTACAATTGATGGAGTGAAGGATGAAAAAGAGGAGAAGGTTCAGACACAAGAGGCTCCAGTTAACTAACCAGATGAAGAATACTTTCTTGATACTATGGATGTTCTTATTTCTAGTCTTTTTGAGGACGATGATGTATTTCTTTCTAAGTATGAGACAATGAATGATGAGTTTGCTTACTTGTGTGATGTGTTTCCTGATGATAGTGTGTATGGCATGCATCATTTCATGAGCATATTTAACATTAACTAAGTGCATACTACTGCATTTAACCTTAGTACACAGGAAAATCCAAAGATTTTTCGTATTACTTGTGATGTCACACCAGAGGAGTGAAGGAAGTTTGAATAACTTCTTAAGAAATACCAGAGGGTTTTTACCTGGACATATGAGGACATATCAGGGGTCGATAGGAGAATTATATAACATAAAATCCTAACCCATGCACACTTGAGGCTAATGAAGCAAAAATTGCGAAGGACGAGACTTAAATAGGCCTAATTAGTTAAGAAGAAATGACAAAGCAATTGAATGCCAAGTTATTGGAGATGGTAAACTACCCGAAATGGTTAGTCAACATAGTGTCAGTATTGAATAAGGATATACTACATGGATATGAATAAAGCATGCCCAAGGGATGGTTTTCCTTTGCAACATATAGATGTGCTAGTTGACAGCGTCATAACTTGTGTCATATATTCCTTCATTGACAAATTATCTAGGTATAACCAAATTCTCATGGCTATCACAGATAAGGTGAAGACAACTTTTATTAACTTTTATCATGAAGTAGGGGATGTATTACTTCAAGGTGATGCCTTTTGGACTAAAGAATGTAGGAGCGACCTGCCAACAAAGGACAACTACCCTACTGCATGACTTGATCCATAAAGAGGTGGAAATGTATATGGATGATCTGATGGTAAAATTAGAGACTAAGGAAGGGCACTTTGAAGCTTTGGAAAAGTTTCTAAAGAGAGTTGATGAATACAATTTGAGCCTAAATCATAAACAGTGTGTGTTCGAGGCCACCTCTGGTAAGCTATTGGGACATGAAGTCAGCAAGAAGGGAATCGAAGTGGATTTAAATAAGGTAAAGGCTATTCAAGAAATGCCTAAACCTAAGACAAAGAAAAAGTATGAGGTTTCTTAGGTCATTTACAGTATATTAGCTGGTTTATAGCAAGATTGACCCCCTATCTATTAACCCATTTTCAAGGTACTAAGGAAGAATTAACTAATGGAATATAATGAGTAGTGTCAAGAGGCCTTTAAAAAGATAAAAGAGTATCTAACTAACCCATTAATATTGAAGCCACCAACCAAGGCCTGTAAGACCTTTAACTTCGCATCTGACAGTAGAGGATAGTTTTGTAGGTTCAATGTTGGCTCAAGAAGATGAAGCAAGAGGCAAGCACGCAATATATTACCTTAGCAAAAAGTTGTTGTATTATAAAGAGAAGTACAATTGGGTGGAGAAGACCTATCTAACACTGGTCTGGGCAATAAAAAAGCTAAGGCATTACTTTCAGTCATACTCGGTAGAGGTGATCTCAAAGCTGGACCTAGTTAAATACCTCCATATGGCCTCCTCCCTAACAGGAAGATTGCCAAAGTGGTTGGTCATGTTGACTGAATTTGATATTAAGTATGTAGCCAAAAAGGTGATCAAAAAATGGGTAGTCTTAGAGTATTTGCATAACAATCCCTTAAAGAAGAAGAGTATAAGCCTCTCTAATTTCCAAATGAGGGGTTAAGAGCAATCAAACCTCTAGGGTGGAGAGTTTACTTTGATGGAGCAGTGAATAAAAGGTGTAAGGGTAATTATGATTTTGATGAAGGAGAGCTCTTTTTTGAGCTAAAATGCTCAACTATAAGATGACTAATAATGGTTGACTATAAAGCTTATGTACTTGAAGCAAATAAAGGTCAAGACAATAGAGGTGTTTGGTGATTCACTATTGGTCATTTCACAAATAACAAATGAGTAAGAGCTGAAAGATGAATGTTTAGCCCCATACTTGGAGCATCTAAAGAGGTTAGTATAGAACTTCCACAGGGTCGCATTTCATCACCTGTTGAAGGAAGAAAATGCAATGGTTGATGCCTTAGACACTTTGGTATTGTTTGGGAAGGGTATAAAGTAATGTCTATGAAGCCACTTGTCACACTCTAGTCTGGGGCATCATGTTACATAGATGTAGGTGCGATGCAGGTTTTAATGGAAAATCGCCTTTGGCATTTTGATATATAGAGATACTTAGAAGATGACAAATACCCAGAAAGGGCTGTACAGAAGGATAAAGACGTGATCCGAAGGTTGTCTTTACAGTTTATGGTTTACAATGTGGTAGTGTATAAAAGAATGCATGATGGAGTACATATGCAATGCCTAGTTAAAGAAGAGGCCCATAAAGTTATGTAAGAGGTGCACGCAGGAGTCTATGGGCCAATATGAACAGGAACATGTTAGTAAAGAAAATTTTGAGAGTTGGATATTACTGGACTACTATGGAACATGACTGTATTTAGAAAGTTTATAACTGACATGAATGTTAGATTCAAAGTAGACTCAGTCATTTGCCACTAACGGAGTTGTAGAATTTGACTTTACCATGGCTATTTGCAGCATGAAGCATTGATGTAATTAAAGAAGTTAGACCAGCTTCTACTAGAGGGCATAAATACATCATAGTAGAGGCAGATTACTTCTCAAAGTGGGTAGAGGCTAAAGCCTTCGGTAAGTTAGGGCAAAGTAGATGGCATGATCTATGGAAAAAAACCTCATATGTTGCTACAGTTTGTCGTACCTTATTATTACAGATGATAGAGTCCATTTCCAGGCAAAGATTGAGGACATGTTGAGAAAATATAGGATGATCCACCACAAATCATCACCTTAGAGATAACAGGCTAATTGAATAATGGGTACGACAAATAAGAATATCAAGAACATCTTTGCCAAGACAGTTGAGACTTACAAAGGCTAGTTTGAGAAATTATCCATTGCCTTATGGGGTTATCAAACTACGACAAACACATCGACTGGGATGACACCATACTCTTTGGTATATAGGATGGAGACAACATTGTCGATCGAGTTAAAAGTGAAGTCTTTATAGGTATTAATTGAATATGAAATCCCTAAGTACCAATGGGTGAGAAGTATATTTGAATAGTTGGCTCTGCTTGATGAAAATAGACTAAAGAGCTCGTATCACATCTAGTTGTATCATGCTAGGGTAGCCTGCTCATTCAGAAAGAGGATCAAGCCAAGAATGATAAAGGTTGGTGATCTAGAACTAAAGGTAGCCCGACTACAAACTCAGGGTTCTCGAGTGAAATTCAATCCGAATTGGGAAGGTCCTTATGTGGTCAAGCAAATCTACTCAAGTAGAGCAGTGAAATTAGCTAATATGGATGAAAATGAATTCACAAAGCCCGTGAATCTAAACTGGCTCGAGAAGTATTTCGTGTAAGGTGTGAAAAAAAAGAAGAAGAAAAGGAAAAAAAAGAGCTCGCTAAGTCAAAAACCCAAAACGACAACTTAGGCAAAAGTTAAGGCATGAATAAAAGAAAAAGAAGAAAAAAAAGCTCGCTAAGTTGAAAATTCGAAAGGTAGTTTAGATAAAAGTTAGAGCATAAAAATGAATAAAATATCAAAAATCGAGAGAGTGTGACTGACCACTAAGGGACCATTGATAGGATGGTTGGGTGGTGACAGAGAAGGCAACGATGTACGAGTGGGGAGTCAATAAGATAGAGGCATTAAGCAAGATAATTAAATAATCTAATGTGCCAATGTTAAAAGTAGAAGTCATGCATTCAATTAATGTGTAATGTGTAAAGTGTAAATGATCCATGTTAAGCATAATATTAAGTAGAAATGCATTTGCATAATTAAAGTGAATTTAATCATACATGTCCTCTAACAAGAATTAAACATAAGATAGTTTTTCTCTCATAAATGATCATTGTTTGCTATCAACTAATGTGATGCCTAATATCTAAAGGTCACACAACCATGCCATGTAGTCTACATCATTGTCAGGCAAAGGATCTCGACCAATATAAAAGTCATAGATATAATACTAGTTCCAGTAGCCTCGACTTTATCTAAGAAGTGCTAGGACCAAGGGCCCTCAAGGAATGAAGAGAGGAATTGCACCTCGAATTGTAGGGCGCTGAATTGATAGCACAATTGAGCAGGATCGTAAAATGTGCCTGAAGCTAAAGACAAGGAGGATGACATAGTCTCCATAAATTCACAGAGTGACACTTGAAAATTCTACTAGGGACAACTCCAGTGGATGTCAGCAACAGTGATGTGAGACATCCATTCAACCTATTTAATCTTAGTGATAGCTAGTCTAGTTAGACGGTGGTTTGAGTGATGCTATTAAAAGTAATGCCTCGTATCCATAGTTGGGGTAGCTAGTAGCCCTAACCTCTTTTGTAACCATATCTAAAAGAAAAACAAGAGAAGAAAGAAGAAGAAAAAGTAAAATACTCGTCAGGTTGAAAACCCAAAAGGGCGGCCTAAGCAAAATTGAGCAGCTAACTGGATTGAAAACCTGTAAAGGTGGTCTATGCAAAAGTTAGGGCAGTAAAAGAATAAAGAAAAAAAAAAGGAAAAGGAAGGGAAAGAAAGGAGAATAGGCCATAGGAAAATTCATACTTGAACCAATAGTGGGCTCCCTATGAAGGAATCACTGACCCCAAAGCCACTCTATCAAGCTCTACAATTATCTCTCTTAGAATCGTTGGTACCAGAGTTGTCCATAACTCAGCCACTTTTAAGGGTAAAAGGATTTATAGATTAATCTCCCTATCCTCCCTCCTTAACAGATGCTCCTTATTAGAATAGTAGCTATAATGCAAGCCTGAGTACCTCGAGCATAACCCCTATAGGGGAAAAGAATGGTAAAAGAGGCCATAATAATCACCTCTTCACTTAACATATACTTGGGAACATTCTCATTTCGTAAGTCAAATAACTCTACTATCTCCCTAACATACAGGTAATTTAGCTGAAGTAATGCAATTCGATTTGTGGTTATGACGCAATAGTCAAGAATAGCACTAAACTCTTCTAGCAAAGGAGTTCTCTATAACTCTAAAGTTAAAAGTATGAGTAGTGGTATCCTATAAGTCACAAGCTGCCCACAATAAGTGCAAGTCAAGTTGAACAAAAGAAAGGTAGTGGAGAGTTGGAAGACCAATCCATGGTAGGTCAGGCCAAACTTAGGGTGGGAGTGACTTTAAAAAGGTTCTTGCCATGATTTGGGAGCCGTAGGAAGCAAATGAAGAGAGCAAGTTGAGATGGGCTCTTATAACAATACGCTCAAACCCATGGCTTACAACCCCTGACTAAGGTTGTGTAACCCTTTAACTGGGTTGTACAATCCTCTTCAGTTGGGTTGCACAACCCTTTAATTAGGTTGTATAACCTTCCAATTGGGTTGTACAATTGACATTCTATCGAGGTGAGATGGGTAGCACTTCATCTATTTTCAAGGATGGTGATGATTTAGGTACTTATCCTATAAGGCACATATGTAAAAAAAAAAAAAGAGTAACAACATATGTTTTAAGATGCAGAATTAAAGGGAAGAAAAAATAGATTCTTACATTAACAGACAAAATATCGAAGTTTGATAAAAAGATGTAGTGTCCCGTTGGTTTATCCTAGTGTGTCCAAAAATGAAGCTTTCAAATCACCCTTGTGCAACGTTACAAATATTTATTAAATAAATTATACTGGACTAGAAGAAAAAGGGAAAAGTATTCTAAGTAGCTAGAAAGGAAGGGGGTCAGGGTCTCTAGAGTTTAGCTGCCTCTACTCCTACATAGGGCTACCTTAGAATATTTAGCCTCAACATCTATATTTATGTATCCACCTTGTTCGTCTGCCTAGGCTAGGCGCTCCATCTTTATCTCTAATACATTGGTCCCTCTCTTTGATCTCGTGGTTCTAGCATTGGATCGTCTCCTGCAAGAAACGTGAGGGTTAGGATGTTTGGAGCATAAAACACATAAAGCATGAACCATGAATATGCATATATGTATGTTTTGTTTATGATTCACTAACTTGCATAGAACACGTCTACCGTGTCACGACCCTCTTTAGTGCAGTGATCAAGTCCACCATGGCCTATGCCTGGATGTGAGGAATCTGCAAGAAAGGAAAAAGAAATGCCATCAAAAGTATAATTGATAATATGATTAAGATATAATAAATGCAAAGGGGCAAAGTACTTATATAAGTGGTCTCAGTTGGCTAAACGACACAAATAGAGCTGGTGATCTACAGTGACATCATTGACCCCATCAACGAAGCCATACAAAACTCCACCAGGTTGTCTAACATGGAGGTTAAGGTACCTACCACTACAGGCTTCAAATCTCCTAGAGTAAATCCATGGGCTCATTTGTGACATTGAGTGATAGCAGAGCCAGATACAGAAGTAGAAGCATAAGGCCTTCGAGCCAACTGGGCAGTGATACCTCAACTCCTATGTTATAAGGCAGTCCCCTCATTAGGCAGATAATAAGAGAACATATGAATGGTCGTATCAGACAAAGGGAGGCTCCCCATAAGCGCACCGATCATCCATGACCTATAAGGGACACTTATAGAAGATAGTTGCTCTATTGTCACATATTGCAACAATGAGGTAAAATCCTTACCCTTGAGCTCCCTTGCCCAAAATAAGCTTGTAGGTGAATGTTGTGGAACAAGACGCTCATCTAAGCCATCACGCCAGCAAAAGATGTGCTCCCCAAGATACTACTCCTAGATGGAGGGCCCCACTATCAAATAGTGGCCATAGGAAATGACCTTAACCTCTGCTATTCCAATGCCCATGTTGCCTTAGGACCTCTCTAGTTAAGGTGCCGCTGTGATAAA
Organism: Omphalea diandra; assembly: GCA_949677035.1. Classification (NCBI taxonomy): domain Eukaryota; kingdom Viridiplantae; phylum Streptophyta; class Magnoliopsida; order Malpighiales; family Euphorbiaceae; genus Omphalea; species Omphalea diandra. Next base: position 51,034 of record CATIWR010053440.1, on the reverse strand, counting down.
GATAAAAAACCACTGTAAGTATAATAATACTAAGCAATGTAATAGACAATCATGATTAACATAACGATGTCGATGCAGGAAGAATACCTGGTCCAAAGTGATTGTGTTTAAGCAAACATGCACGATAGCCACAGAAGAGTCCTTATAGCTCATTACGCTGCACCATGCAAAACAATGGTAGACGCCCTCTATATTGTCTGTGAGATCTAGCCCCTACTGTAAAAATAGCTCAACAGTCCATGTTCGTTAATAAGAAATAACATAGCTTCAAAGTAATGAGTTAGAGTTAAGAATTAAAGAAATTGAAAAAGTAAGCAAAGTTTACAATAAGGACTCTCCATGTGCCACACATGTGGCCCTGACCTTAAAAGCATCGGTCAAGGTAGTGGTAGAGATATGCCAATGTTGTAGACCCCTAGTCGAAATGGTATAGCAAATCCAAATTCTCTAGCATAAGCAACAGGAATAGTTTCGCTACCTCGAAAGCATTTGAGAACATGGATCTTGACAAGGCATATAACAGGAAACAATAAGCATGCTAATTTACCACCTCAATAAAGCTATCATTAGTAATAACAGATGTGCCAATCTAAATGTTCGTCTTCATCATAATGTGACTTCTCTTCAACTGGAGAATGCAGCCTAATACCCTCCTCAAATAATCCCTTTGGAGAATTGGGTAGTGAATGTTGGAGTCGATAGGTAGTAGAATACCTATAAGTAGTAACTCAGTCAATAAGGTGAAGTCTTCCGGAGTGATCCTAAGCTCATCGACCAGGGCCAGTGGAAAATATGGGTCGTGTCCATCCAATGTTCCACTAAAGCATACATGAACTATCATTAGTAACAATAGGTGCACTAGTTTGAATGTTTGTCCCAATTATGGTCCTACTGCCCTTCAGCTGGGGAATGCAACCTAAGACCTCCAAAAATAATCCTTTGAGAGAACTGGATAGTGAACAATAGAGTCGGTAGGTAGCGAAATACCCACGAATAGCAAGCTGATCAAGAAGTTGCAGTCGTTAAGAGTGATGTAAGCTCGTCTACTAGGGCAGGTGGAAAGTATGGGTTGTGTCCATCCATTGCTCTACTAATGCATACACCATTGACAAGTTGATCCTTAGTGTCTCGTTAGGTAGCATCCATAAGAAAGTCCAAATTTTGGTCCCCTCTAGACGAGCTATGACTTGGGGGTGCAAATTGCGAGCCCACACCATAGTAGGTCCATTAGAGTCGTTTCCTTTCTGAAAGGAGGCAATCCCCTACATAAAGGAAAAGAAAAGAAATAATAAAATATTTACACGATTGTTGTAGTTTGAGGGCAAAAGGGTAATGAACTAACAAAAATTAGGAATAAAACACCGCAAGATCGATAAATTCATAAAAATAATGAATTGTTCGCTCAGGTGTATACCCTAATTATTTCTGAATCATTTCATAAATTAGTTTCAATTATTTCCTTGTATAGGTCAAAGAGAAAGCCTAAGTCATGTAAATCAAGATAATTAACTAGGCTGGTAGAATGAAAAATAAATCTCACTGAAAATAAGGGATGGGTGTTTTAGAAATTTTTTCTTAACATTTTATGAGCTAACCTAATGTTCGCAAGCAAGAAGTAAATCGAGGGCAATGTTTAAAGTCTACAGTGATAAAATGCACATAAAATGAAAATAAAATTGAAAAAGGGAGAAAAAGAACACCTACCATTCCCAAGACGGCTCTTGCAAGGTAACGGTACAAATGGTAGACTGTCGGTATGTCGTCAACTAGAGCAATGCCCAACAAAATCATCTTCACAGTCGCATTCCTCAATGGGCTCACTATATCGAATCCTTATTGCTATCATAACTACTCAAGGGCATTAAGGGTTGGGAGGTCCTCATCGGCAAACTCCTCTAGAACATCGAACATCTCGTCATCATCAAATTTAGCCATGTTGATCATTGAAAATAGTTGAGGTTGCCTAAGAGCTATTTGAAGCCTAAAGAGAAGAAGTGAAAAAAGAGAAGAGAAATGACATAAATAAGGATGAAAGGCTGTTAGGGTCCTTTTATAGTGGCCTCGGGTTATACAACTGAATTAGGGTTGTACAGCCTTGATAGCCGAGCCGGCCCAATTAGGTTTAACAAGCTCGACAACTCCTCATGCCTGACAGGCCCAACCTCTAGCTTGTTAAGCCCAATCCATCCTTCCCTCCAAGCCTAATTATGATTAAATTACTAAAATACCCTTTGCCCTTCTTCAAGCCGATGAATGCCAAAATTACTAAAACACCCTCAATTTCCCCAAAAGTCCAAGATGACTAATTACCAAAATGCCTTCATGTCTTCCTGATTTAGATTAGATCATCATAATGCATTTCAATGACAAACAAACTCCCTCTAAAGCCCTAGAAATATTTCCAAGATGAATTTCTCTCTCCAAAATGACAGAACCCAAAGAACAACTTTCTCTATAAAATAGCAAGATTTGAATAAGCAATTCCTGCAACATCTAGGTCCTAGGCCTATTTCCTTTTAAATGAGGATGGAATGCCATGATAGCCATAAGGGCTATAAAGGTACAAATTCAATCTTACAAATGCCAGAAAGGCCCGAATAAGAAAAGAACTATTCAAATGGCACCCTTGAGCCAAAAAATCATCAGTTAGAAAGACCAAAGCATGCATTGACAAATGCAAAAATGATACTGATCACAAGAAATGATATATTCAAAGTAAAATATCGGGTAAATCCTAGAGAGCTATCAAAATAAACTTGGTACTTACCCGAAGGCTGCTTGAAAGTTTACTATCTGCTCGAGGTTGTTAAACCTATCTTGGGGAGAATGGTGAACCTAACTTGTTTTTATGATTGCAAACACATCTAAAAGCTACATTTGTCCAAGTTGTTTGTGTAAAATCTTGCAGGAACATCAATTTATTGAACAAAGATGTTTAGAGAAAATGTTATGGTCAAAACTCTAAGTATTCAAATCCAATGGATGTTGCCATATTTCAACAGGCATTGTGACTCCAACAACGGGTGTTAAAGGATCTTAATAGACATTAAAATGACACCCAAGTATGAGTAAAGTCTTCTAGATCACTCAACCATTATTTTCTTAAGTGACTCAATCACTTAAGCTGTACATATTGATCTTTACAATAGGGGTTGCAATTTTGCAATGGACTTGACTCTTAACATCTCAATAGGCATTGCATTTTCATAATAGGCATTGGTCCAAGTGACTTGATTTGAGCAAAACTCAAAAGATCTTGATGTGGGTATTAGATTCTACTAACAGATGTTGGAGAAGTTTTTAGGCATAACTAAGATCTCTAGACCCTTTAACAACACTCTCAAAAATATAATAGCAGTGAGATCATTTTCAATGGGCATTAGAAGTTCACCACAACCATTGAAGTACTATTGAAAATCTTAAAAAATAAAGCATCAAGTTCATATCCTCCTAGAAATTTGTGACAGACATTTTTCATATCTCAATAAGAGTTGAAGTTGAATTCTAATAGGCATTGACAATTGCCAACAACCATTGAAAAGCTGTTAAATAAACAATTGAGAAAGTTAAAAGAGAAGCATCTAGGCAAATCTCTTTCTAACAACTAGTTCCAACAGGTGTTTCAATAGTACTAATGACTGTTGAAGTTGTATTTTATTTAAAAATCACTTGATTGGTGACTGAACGACAGGTGTGGAGAATGTCCAATAGATGTTGAGTGTCTACTCTAGTAACATGAAGTGACAACCTTATTTTCTAATGGTTAGTTTCATGTCTTTGACTATAAAAGTACCTTCTCACAACATAAACAAAAAAGTGAAAATGTTCAAAAAATAAGTACTTTCATAGTGAAAGCTATCTTTGAATAAAAATGGTGAAATAAAAGTGATCTATCTTATAAGAGAATATCTTTATCAAAGCTTATAAAAGCTATCTTCGAAAATAAAGTTTAAAGAACAAGCTTTCAGACTTTCTCTTAAAACTCCCAACCAAATCAAGCATACCTTATAAGTGTATTCTGAATTGTTTATTGTTGAGTGAGAGAGTTTTTCTCAACTTTCTAAGTTGTAATTTCATTTAAGAAAACCTTTGGTTAGGAGATCTTAAAAGACCTAAAACCACACTCTATGAAAGGTTTATGGTAGTACCTATAAACTACTTTAGGAAACAGTCTTAGTAGCACTTATAAGTCTAATTGTAATAGTTTTGTAGTACTTAAAAACTACTATTGTAAAGGTAGTTGATAGCAGCTATGAGTTATCTAGATAGTGAAAGATTCTAGTAGGAATACTAGAGGAGAGGAAGTAGGTAGATTTTGCTGTTGTGTTGAATCTCTATAAATTGGTTGTCTTGATTCTTCATTATTTTTGAACTTGTTTTTTATTTTTTATTACTTGCCATTATCCTATTCAACTCCCTTTCTAGGGCACTAAGGTTAATAATTGGTATCAAAGCTAATCTCTTCATCAAAGCTTAAGTGCTTCGAGTAAAGTTCATGACAAGTCATGAAGAATCACAATCAGTCCATAGGCCACCTTTCTTTAAAGGAGATGACTACACGTACTAGAAAAATTGTATGAAGATATTTTTTGATAGTGAAACCATAGATCTATGGGACATTGTTGAAGAAGAAAGAGAAGTTCCAACAAAACTAGATAGAGATGTTTTAGTACCAAAGCCTAAGAGTGAATGGATAGCTGAAGAGAAAAAGACAAATTTGAAGAATAGGTGAGCAATGTATGTTCTCTTTTATGAAATCCACAAATCTTAGTACGCTAAGTTGCAAATGTGTACGTTAGCAAAAGAAATATGGGACATATTACAAACTCAGCATGAAGGAACCATCAAAGTCAATAAGATAAAGATACAAATGCATACATATTAAGAAGATAAAGATATAAATGCACACATATATGTATGAAACATTTATATATCAACCTAGTGAAACCATCACTGAGATATACAATAGGTTTATTGACATAGTGGATACTCTCAAAACTCTTAGAAAATCTTATTCCAATAAGGATATGGTAGCAAAAATTCTAAGAACAATTCCCAATGATAGGTAGGAAACTAGGAAGACAACAATATAGGAAGTAAATAAGCTGGAAGCCCTATACTGGATGAGCTCATAGGAAAGCTATTGGCCCATGAAATCACTTTTAAAAAACTAGCTGAAAGTATTAGAGTGAGAAAGAAAGATTTGGCACTAAAAGCTAAAAAGGTATACTTTGAATCCCCATCTACTTTTTATTTGCTAACATCTTTTAGTGATGATGATGATAGTAGTGAAGATGAACACTTCACCCTCAACACAAATAACGTAAAGCGATCAAATAAAGTTTGATTGTCCGAAGTTGAAAAAGAGTAAATTTCATACTAGGAAACATACCTCCAAGAAAGAAAAGGAAGTGTGTCAAGCTACTTGGTATGATCCCAATGACTCTGAACCTGATCAGGAGGAAACTAGAAAGGAGTCGGCCAACCATTATCTAATGGTAACTCAGGAGAAATCAAAAGAGTCCTCAAGTGAGCACTTCTCTGGCAATGATAGTGACAACGATGGGGACTATGAGGTAAATCCCTTTAATTCTTACTCTAGACATGAGTTGTATTCTATTATTACTAAGCTCACCTTGAAAGTAAAGACTCTTAAGTCTAACACTTCCTCACTTAAGAAAGAGAACAAATCTTTAAGAGATTGTGCTAAGAGTCAAAAGACTATAACAAAGGAGGTTGAGCCTCTCACATCTAAGAATTCTAATTCTAAGCTTAAGGATAGCCTCAGCAAATTCACTAAAGGAAATAAGAAGTTAGGCTCTATCCTTGAGAATTAAAGGAACCCATCGATTAAGCATGAATTAGGATATAATGCCTCCATTTCTATTGCTTCTTCTACTTCTAAAATAGTCTTTATTAAGGCTAAGGAAGTTAGTATACCTAAACCTATTAGAATGCCAAAAGTTCCCAAGAAGGAAAATGCCAAGATAAATGGCACAAAGCTAAGTCACAACATATTCGCACACAACTGAGACATGCTTCTCCTATAGCAAATTTTGTCTATATGTATCATTTATATAAGCCTAAGAGGCAAAGTATCCAAAGGCAGAAAAATTGGCATAACCATGGATATCGATACACACCACATAGGAGAATTCTTCATATGAGAAACACTTTTAGAAATATGGCTCAAAGAAGTTACAAGTCTCATAAGCACTATATGCATGCTCCTCCTATAAATAAGACAATAACTCACTTTAATGGTGATTATTTTTATTATGGTATGTGTGGCCACATTGCCTATCACTACCATTCTAGAAGGTATGATGAGCAAATGGTAAGAGCAAACCCCCTAGGACCCAAGAATATTTGAATACTTAAGACTTGATTCTTTTTGTTTTGCAGATGTGCTTGATCCAAAGTTGGAGAGCAAGTATGGTATCTTGACAGTAGATGTTCAAAGCACATGAAAGAAGAAAGGAAGTTCTTCATGCAATTAAAGAAGTCTAAAGGACGTGGAAACATATTTTTTGTATAATAATGAAAAATCCAAAATTATTGGCATAGGTAAAGTTGGTAAAGATGTTGACTTACCTATCTTTGATAAAGTATTGCTTATTGATGGATTCAAACACAATTTACTGAGTGTAAGTCAGCTTTGTCACAAAGGCCTCAAAGTTATGTTTAAACCATAAGCATGCTATGTGTTAAGGATGAGCGATAACAAATTTTTATTCATCGGTAGGAGAATTCATAATATTTATGTCATTGATTTAAATTCTCCTATTAACCATAATACAAAGTGTCTAGTCTCTATAGTGGATGAAGGTAAAACTTGGAACAGAAGGCTAGGATACACTAGCATGGAACTCCTCAATAAGCTAAAAAGAAGAAACTTGGTTGAAGATCTACCTGAAATCAAGTTTGCAAAATAAGGACTTATAAAGCATGTCAAAAAGGAAAACAAGTCAAATCTTCGTTCAAAGCCAAGAATAAGGTAAGTTCTTCTAGACCTTTATAATTGCTTTACATGGATTTATTTGGATCCGTTAGAGTATCTAGTTTGGGAGGCATGCATTATGCATTTGTCATAGTAGATGATAACTTTAGATATACTTGGATATTGTTCCTATCTCACAAAGACTCTTGTTTTGATGCTTTTAAAAACTTTACCGAGAGAATTCAAAACCAAAAAGATTTCAAAATATCTTCTATTAGAAGTGACTATTGGCCCTAGGCACCAAGAAGAGGGGTTGAATTGGTGTATAAAAATTAAAATAAGAAGATAAAAAGAAGAATGAGTAGAATGGAGACATAAGATTTATAGTGGTTTGGGTATAATTGACCATACGTCCACTCCCTAATTCTCAGCAATTTGGTGTTTCACTATCTTTCAATGGTGTTTTCAAGCTCACACCAAACTTTTACACTTGTGTTTTGAAGGCTCACACAATAACATTTACACTTGCATTTTTGAGGCTCACACAACAACCTTTACATTTGTATTTTAAAGGCTTACACAATAACCTCTCTTAGTGTTTTTATAGGTTCACACTACAACCTTTACAAGTGGTGTTTATGCTCACACCAAATAATCAGCTAAAGAAGAGAAAAAAGTGAGTAGAAAAATTGCAAAAGTTTGGGATATAATTTAATGAATTCTCTTTTATTTACATCTGTTTGGTGAGGTATTTATAGCCTCTATACACCAAAGAGACGTTGCAATAAAACTCATATCAAATCTTCAAAGTATGCCAAATAGATTTTTGCATTAAATGCTTGTCAATCTTCAATCGTGGTCACTATTGCTCTTTCACGATCGCGATTTTCCAATTTCCATGCAGGAGCCAAAACTTATAGCAAAAAACCCCATTTGTGTCCAACGACTAGTCCACGTGTCAGCTTCTCATTGGTTCTCCAGGAAAATATAGTCGTTGCCTTTCACCTACTCACAAAAGTAGCAGTCGCGAATTTCCTTGTACAGGCCTAAACTGAGGACGCAAATTCATCTATAAAAAATTGCATCTTCCACTTCACGAATCGTGGTCACTACCAATAAGTTGCCTTCACGATTTTTATCTTCCAACGGACACCTGGGACATTTGTCAAGCTTTGGTTGTGGACTTGATTCACTCTTGAGGCTCTTTAAAAGTCACAATCGCAACTCTGATGCGACACAGACTGCGAAACAGCCTATCACTTTTGGACTCCTTCTTTTAGATGAGTCGCAGCCGAGAATGGCTCCTTGATTTCGCCTATCTTATTTCTAGCAAGTCTTCATATGGATCGCGGTCGCAAATCTGAGATTGCATCGTAATTTAGAATTCAACTTGGAGTTTAAGAGCTCCATACAACTCTACTTGAAAATCCTACTAATTTTTACAAAACAACACTTAAATAAACTGTCAATAATGATCAATCTCCTTTGTCAAGATCAAAAGAGTTTCTAGACTTAGGATTAACATTCTTAGTCTAACAGTGACCATGGAGGGGACTTTGAGAATGCTAAGTTTCATAGCTTTTATGTTGAGTATGGTATCTCACACAACTTTTCAACTCCTAGAACACCACTAGAATGGTATGATAGAAAGGAAGAACAAAACTCTTCGAGCAATGGCTAGGACCATATTAAATTAGTACAATCTTTCTTAATATTTTTAGGATGAAGCTATAAACACTTCTTATTATGTCTTAAATAGAGTCTTGGTAAGACCCTTGTTGAAGAAAACTCCCATTGAGTTATGAAATAATAAGAAGCCTAAGATTACATATTTTAAAGTCTTTGGTTATAAGTGTTTTATTCCAAACACTAAAGACAACCTTAGCAAATTTGACTTCAACTCCAATGAAGGAATTTTCCTTAGATACTCTATTACTAGAAAAGGATATGAAGTCTTTAGCAGGAGAACACTTATTGTAAAGGAGTCTATGCATGTTGTCTTTGATGAATCTGACGCCACTTCTTTAAGAATAAAAGAAGATGTTATTAATCTTGCAAGTCCTATGAGTGAGCTAAATATAGAAAGAGAAGGAAAGAATGTGGACAAGCCATAAGATAAGAGGAGTGAAGTAAATACAAATCTACCTCTTCCTATTCCAAATAAAGAGCAAACTCATCTAGAAAAGGATTAGGTTTTCAAGAAAGATCATCCAAGAGATCTCATTAGTGGTGATCCTTCAAGTCGAGTAACAATTAGATCATCTTTTAGAAATACATTTACCAATCTTGCTTTTATTTTCCTCATTGAGCCTACTAATATAAATAAGACCATTACAGATGAACATTGGTACTTGTTATGCAAGATGAGCTCAATCAATTTGAGAGGAATAAAGTGCAAACTTTAGCTCGTAGGCCTCATGATCATTCCATTATTAGAACCAAATAGGTCTTTAGAAATAAGTTTGATGAGCATGGAATTATTGTTAGAAATAAGGCTCAGTTTGAGCCAAAGGCTATAACCAAGAAGAGGAATTTGACTTTAAAGAGACCTTTACACCGGTAGCCAAACTTGAAGGTATTAGGATTTTGTTTGCGTTTGCATCTTATATAAATTTAAGTTATATCAAATGGATGTCAAAAGTGCTTTTCTTAATGGCTATATTGATGAGGAAGTATATATTGAACAACCCCCTAGTTTTGAAAGCCATTACTTTCTTGACCATGTGTTCAAGCTCACCAAAACCGTATATGGCTTAAAGAAAGCTCTAAGAGCTTAGTATGAGAGGTTGAACAACTTTATTGCAAAGAAAGGTTTCTCTAAAGGTTTGGTAGACATAACACTTTTATCTAAAGAGAATAATAAATACTTATTATTAGTGCAAATATATGTAAATGATACCATATTTGGTGCTACTAATGTTTGCTTATGTGAAGATTTCTCCAAAGTAATGAAAAGTGAATTTGAGATGAGCATAATGAGAGAACTCAAATTCTTCCTTGGGTTACAAATCATGCCAAGAATAAAAGGAATCTTCATCAACCAAGCCAAATATACAAAGGAACTAATCAAAAGATTTGGCATGGAAAATAACAAATTGTGCAAAACTCTAATGAGTACAAACATCAATCTAAGCCTGGATGAACATGGTAAGCTCATGGATTAAAAGCTGTATAGAAGGATGATTAGTAGTCTACTCTATCTCATAACCTTTAGGCCTGGTATTTTGTTCAGTGTTTGCTTGTGTTCTAGATATCAATCTAATCCTAAGGAGTCTCATTTGCATACTGTGAAACACATACTCAAGTACCTTATTGGTACTCCTAACTTAGGATTTTGGTATCCTAAGAGTTCTTCATTTTAATTGAATGCATTTTTTGATACTGATTTGGATGGGTGTACTTTAGATAGAAAGAGTACTTCAGGCGTATGTCAGTTACTTAGTCAATGGTTAGTGTCTAGAGTAGCAAAAAGCAAAACTCAGTTGTTTTATCAACTGCTGAAGTTGAGTATGTGGCAGCTGTCTTTGTTGTGCTCAAATCCTATAAATGAATCAATAACTTCTTGATTGCAAAGTAACTATAAATCAAGTCACCAATAACCCTAATGCAATTAATTTGTCTAAGAATCTCATACAACATTCTAGGAGCAAACATATAGACATTCGACATCATTTTCTTAGGGACCATGTTGATAATGGAGATATTATATTAGAATTTATTGATACTAACCATCAATTGACAAATATTTTTACTAAATCTTTTTATGATGAAAGGATGAAATTCATCAAAAGAGAACTTGGTGTGATTGATGGAAGTACCTTGGATTAGCTTCAATAGGTTCTTTTTCTTCACCTTTGTCAATTTATGTATGATTATTGTTGGTTGATACTTGATTATGTTACTTGAATTGATTACTATTAAAGTCTTTAGGTTCAATAAGCTAAAGATTTTAATTATGTATAATTTTGATCAAAATGTCCATATATTAATTGAATTCATGACTATATCATTGAGTCTAATTAATAATATTCTTCAGCTAAGTTTTCAAAGTGGTTGCATCTTTGAGAAATTGATTTTAAACTTAGTTCTATTTTGAAAAACATGGACAATGACCATTACGTGTTTCCCAATGATCGTTATGTTATTTATGAGTTCCACATTTTGCTTCTGTTAGTCCCCATGATCATTGTGTCTTTCCCATGACCATTGTTCTTCACCCAATGGCCATTGCAAGCAGCCACCATTGTTGGATGAAGAACACTTGCTTGAGGAAGCTAACGGTCATGTTCAACAATCATTGTTCAAATCACAACAACCATTGAACAATCCCAACAATCATATTTTTAAAATAGGAGAGCTCATTGAACTTCTACATAAACCCCCTTTAACCTTAAAGTTAATTTACATTCTGTTTTATTGTGCTTCTATTCTCTCTTCTTTCAAACTTCTATTGCTATTAGTTCTTCTTTGTATTCCCATGCCTTAAACCTTAAATACTCAATCAATGACACCCAAACCAAACTCAACTAAGTGGTACAAGTAACCAGCCTATCAAAACTCTTAACCTTCCTACAACTCCGAGACTGAGGAGAATCTGGCCTACATGCTTGCTCAACATAGGAAATGCATTATAGAACCATCCTCTGTACAACAATCATCCAAGAAATCATAACTTGTTTTAGAACACAAAGGGAAAGGAAAAGTGTCAGAAATAGAGCATATTCCTCCCTTTGGGTATTGGTCAAAACAAAGATCCCTGACTATTGGTGGGTGAGGAACTTATTTAAACAATTAGCTTTGTTAGATGAAAAGAGATTGAAAGCTCTCTACCATATTTAGTTATACTAAACCAGAATGGCATGTACCTTCAATAAAGGGGGCAAGGTGAGCACAATAAAGGTTAGTACCTTAGTGCTAATGGCAATACATCTACAACTTTAACATCCTCAAGGAAAATTCAAGTCAATTTGGGAAAGTCCCAATATGGCCAACCAAATTTATTCAAATGGTATCATGAAGCTATCAAACAATGATGGGAATGAATTATATGGGTTGATGAATATGGATAGGAAGAACAAGTACTTTGTGTAAGGAAGTTAGAAAATTACATAAGCTTGTTAAGTCGAAAATCTAAAAGGGTGGCTTTAGAAAAATTAAGGCACAAAAAAGAAAATAAAAAAGATAAAAATGTAAAAGATTCTGCTAAGTCGAAATCCTAAAAGGGTGGCTTAAGCAAAAGTTAAGACATAAAAATGAATATAACAAATAAAGGTAAAAGTCAAGAAAGTGCAGGTGACATTGAAGAAGCCAATAGTAGAATGACAAAATAAGGGATCACAATAAGGGGGCAACGATGAAGGACCAAAAGCTAGAAAGTCAAAGGCATTGAATAAGACAATCAAGTGATCAAATTTGTGATTATTAAAAGTAATAACCATGCATTTAATTTATATATATATATATATATATATATATATATATATATATATATATATATATATATATATATATATATATATATGTAAGTTGTAATGATTCATGATGAGCATAACATCAGAAGAAAATGCACTTGCATAATAAAAGTAACCTTTGTCAGACATTTCTTTAAACTAAATGAAATACAAGAAGTTTTTCTCTTATGCTCATTATTGTTATTGTGAATGTTTGATTAGAATCTTATGTCATTAATGACAAATCAACCAAGCCTTAAAGTTAATATCATTAGAGGTAGAGGCCTTTATAAAAAAGATGCGGTAGGTGTAGTATTCAGCCCAAGTAGCCTCCATTTTATCCACAAAGCACTAGTCAAAGGTCCTTTGGTAAAGGATGGAAGAAATTCCATTACATCTTATATGGCCCTAAACTAATGATGAACTCTAGCTGAATCATAGAAAGTGTCAGATGATATAGCCAGAATGATTATACATACCCCTATATGTCCTTAATATGATGCTAGTCAGATTTCACCAAAATCAAGTCCAACATATATCAGATTCACTGATATGAGATAGCCACTTAGTTCATTCAGTCGTAGTAGATGCCGACCTTTACAAATAAAATTTTAAGTGCTCTTGTAGGAAATAACGTTTAAAATCCATAATTGGAGCAACTGATAACCTAGTTTGTTCGTTTTAAAACCAAAGAGAGTGGCCTAAGAAAAAATGAGTAGCTCGTTGAATTGGAAACCCAGAAGGGTGATTTATGCAAAAGTTATGGCAAGTAAAAAAAAAGGAGATAAAAGTAAATAAAGGAGAAAAACAAGAAAGTTGCAAAAGAAAATAGTACCTAAGAAATAATGGACTCTTAGTGAAAGATTCTTTGATGCCAAATGACACCCTTTGAAATCTGCAATAGTCTCACTAAGGATTATTGGGATTAGTGTTTTCTCGAGCTCAATTTCTCCATCATCCTTCAATTACAGAAATTCTCCCATGAGGACTATTGCCAGAATATGGGCTTAACCTGAGCATGACCTATAGAGGAAGGAAGGATGAGAAATGGGGATGTGGGAATTTTCTCTTCTCTCAAGGTGTTCATAGGCACCTTATCATAGCATAAGTCATATCATTTTTGGAATATGTGGATGATCCAAACATGGCAGTGCAATTCGTTCAGCACATGTAATCTAACAATTAAGAATGGCACTGAATTCTTCTAGTATAGGGCAGATCTCAATATCTCCAAAGTGGAAAGAATGGGTGATGAGGTCCCATAAGTCATAAACTACTTGAAGAAAAATCTTTATTGATCTAAATAGAGGAAAGGTACCAAAGAGCTTTAAAATCTACCTAAAGCATATAGGACCAATTCTGGGGTGGAAGTGATTTCAAAAATGATCTTACCATGTTGAGAAATGTAAAAATAATAGTTATGAACATAAAAATCAAGAGGGGTGTTTATAGAAGGGAGAGAAGGTGAATAATGTTTGACAGGTGTAAACAATAATACTTAGCTATACAGATTTCTTAAGCTATATGTATAGATAACTATTGGTTTGTACAAATAACTTAATGGTCTGCTAGACCACTATTCTTGCACAATTTTCAGAAGATTCTCCATTGCATTTTAAGTATCTAAGTTTAGTTGCACTTATTTTGAAGGGTAAAACAAGTGCAAGAACACAATAATCATACAATAATTCATCTAGATCACAAACAAAGCATCATAATAAAAAATAGGCATCTATATCCAAAAAAAAGTTATAATTCAACAAAATTAGGTAGGAACACCCCAAAGAATTGCTTAAAGGAGGTCCTAATCATCTAAAGTAACATCTAAAAAGGACATAAAACTCACTTAATAATCATCTTATAATTTCAAAGTATTAAACAATTCTAAAGCTAAAAAAGAAGAAAATCCTAAGAACTAAGCAAGAATGGGTGATGATATCGACTCAGTCCTAGTCCTCCTCAGATGTGCCAACATAATCCTTCGACTGCAAAGGACTCATTGCTTCATATGCTCCATGCAAACCTAAAGCTCTCTGCTAGCTTATTCCTCATCTACCAGTAAGAGAGGCTACATATGTTTATACTAGGCTATTTAAAAAAGGATCCAATTTGCTAATTACAACAGGCTCTAGACTAGTGGATTTAATACGTCGAGTCCACTTTTAACCCCTAGTTATAGTGACAAGGTTTGTAGGCTTCCTCTTAGTGTGCCTTGGGCATCGTGCCATAGAATCATTTCCCTGTAAGCTTAATGACAAGAAATGTTCAAATAATTACCTTATCAATCAAGAATGTCCCTATCAAAAGCGTTAACCATTTACGCTCAATATCTAACATCATCAACCATGAGCTGCTCCATAATCTAAATGCGAGAGCTCACTGGTACTCATCATTCTTTAGGTTTGCCACTCAAAACATTTTAGAGGCTGGGTGTTGAGGTATTGGTCGAGCGTTGGGTCCCTAACACCCTAACATCACTTTTTTTTTGAGAAACCACTCTTGGATCTAGGGCTTCGCCAGTAGAAGCCATTCAAAGGAACGACCTTTAGCCTCAACTACTCAGGTTGCCATATGTCAGTTAGCCTTATCCAGTGCAAGTGGAGCTTTAAGCAAAACAAAAGTGGCAAAAATATATTATTGCAATTATTGAACCAAAGTTTGCAAATAATGTAGAACTAATAAATAATCCCATTTTTTGCATATAGAATGTACTTAAGCCATGGTTAGGATATTTAGGGAATTATGCCTGACATCATTAGATGACTCCTCGTGGTGAATGAAGCTCCATCTCATAAACCAAGTATAGTAGCCTTTCATGTCTACTTTAAGGTTGTTGCCCATCAACAACTCCAAGGTTGCGGTAACATTGATCTTGGTAACGATACAACTGAGCAAGCAAGGTGGACCTATAATTGAAATGACACCAACCATTGGCCTTCAAGAGCCAGCAGGAGACGAATCTTGGTTATGCCTATGAGGCTAGATAATAAAGTCCTTATGAAACTGTACAAAAGTAAACAATAAACTACCTAATTTATCAACTCTTAGGACTGTTATTTGTAGCCTCTAGAGCTACACTTTTCGGGCTGGACCATTCAAATGTGAGGTTCCCCTTTGTGCTAGGGACACACTCAAAGAGATGATGAATATAGTTCTTTTAAGGGATTAGATCGTACAATCTTGTGTCGCTAGGCAATGGGATCCCAAAGCACTTGATCCCTATCTTGAAAATAAAGTCCCAAGTGTAAAGGTGAGCTCTTCAATCTGAGACAGATGGAAGGTATGTGTGATGGCCATCCATCACTTTGCTAGACCTTGTATCGTAGTCGCATCCCTTTATGAAGGCTTGTTCAAGAGCATCTGTAAAAATGGCAGGACTCGATCTCCTCTAAGTGAGCAATCGCATGTGATGGTATCCTCCTGAACCAAACTCTAGTTAGAATGATAGCTCTGCTTCCTTTGCTGAAGGAGACGTCACCTTGGAAATGAGTAAGGAGAATCAAAATTCCATGACCAAAATAATGATAAGAATAAAAAGGCCAAACGAAGCATAACAAAGGAAAGGAAAAATAAGAAAGAGATTAAACCAACATTTAGCATAAAAATTGTAATTGAATACACAAATTGTGAAAAAAAGCCATTCAAGCCAACAACAAAAAGAAAAATCAAATCATAAGTTTCACATATGCAAAATGTATGGTTTTATGTAAAATAATAATAGGTTTTGTATATTTTTATACTAGGTGCATATATATGAGATGTAATAAGGCAAAAGGTAGAGTAAAATTACTAAATTATAGCATCAAAAAGTGCTTATAGTACGGTTACAAAAATAATAATGGTACGAGGACTACTTAATGAAATTTTGCAAAAAAATTACAAAAATAAATTTATCCCATGAAATTTCACAAGGTTTCTAAACTGCATTTCACTGTAATGTACACAAAGTTCACGAAATTAGCACCACTTAAAACCAAATTTCAGCAATAAATTCACAAAAGTAATAATGAATTATCAAGCCCCATAGGTATGTAACTTAATTTCCTATAATTATTTCATTAATTAATTTGGGCAATTTTTATACACATGAACACATAAGATGAATTAGAAATGTGAACCAAAATAACCAACTGATGGCTGGTCAACAAATAAATTCCAGAATACTGAAGTTAATTGTCCTACAACCTAATTTAATTTTCTAATGTTCACATTTAAAATAAAATTTTGGGGCAGTGCCAAAAATTTAAAAGTGCTAAAAGTGGAAGAAAGAATAAAGAATAAATAAAGACTAAAATAAGAAGAAACTAAGAAGTGGAACCTACCACATTCGATGTTGCTTCAGTCTAATGGAAATATAGGTCATACCCGACTAACATGTCTTTACTTGCCTCAAGGCCCTTTAGCACGACCTTAGGTAAGACACATATAAAGGTGAAAGAAGAATTGAGGTCCAAGGATTCTTTGGAGCTTTTAGAGCATTATAGACAACATCTCCCCCTCAAGAAAGTCGGTGGGAGCATTGAACATCGCATCATCAAAGTTGTCGTTGAAATCTCTACGCAAATGAAACTTAAAAAACTAAGTCCAGAGGTTTTGTAGTGAGAGAAAGAGAAGGAGAAAAATAGCACAAGTGAGCTAGGGGTAGTTGCAACCCTTTATATAGAGGGGGTTGTATGTGTAGACAAGCCTTATTTGTACTGATAACTAATGTCACTTTGTATCCCAAAATCACACTACCGTACCACGCCTCATTTTAAGTTGGTTATATAGACAACCCTTATGTCTATACAAACCACTAAATCTATATGGATGGGAAAAATGAAAGAAAGAAGAGGAATAAGTTGGTTTATGGTGAAATGACTAAATTACCCCTAGGCCTTCCAAGAGCCTATCAAGTCTATTATAAAGCTCTAGAACTCCAATCAAAACTATTAAATTACCACTAAAACATGAAGATTTATCCCCCAAGGAATGCCAAAAGGGCTTTTAAACAAATCCAAACCAAGCTAATTATTTAAAAGGAAGACTTATCCCTAGTGATTGTCAGAAGGTTCCTTGAACCATTCTAGCCCCTGAATCACTATCTAAATAATAGATTATTGGACTAAGTTGTTCAAACCTAAGTCAAGACATTCTTTTGATCTTGACAATATAGATTGAAAGGTTCTAATATCAATTTTAAGTGTTGTTTTTGCAGATATTTAGATAAAATCTCAATAGGAGTTGAATAAAAGTGATTAGAAGCAAAAAAAAAAAAAAAACTCCGAGTATGAAAATCTGCCTTTAAAATTAGGGATCACGAATTTCAAAGTGACTGAGAATTTTGAAAAAAGAGCTGTTAAGATTCAAAAGTCGCGACAGCGAATTTCAATAGCGACAACCAATTTCTGTAGTGACTGTGAATTTCAGAAACATCTACATGATTAGACAACCGATTTCACAGTGACAATCGCGTCCAAAAAGAAAAATAGTGATCGTGAATTTGAAGTAGCGATTACGAATTTTAAGATTCTTTAGAAAGATCCAACAAATAGTTTTTGAAGAAACGAACGATTAGTGATTGAGTGAAACACCAAATT
Source organism: Omphalea diandra (assembly GCA_949677035.1). Lineage (NCBI taxonomy): Eukaryota > Viridiplantae > Streptophyta > Magnoliopsida > Malpighiales > Euphorbiaceae > Omphalea > Omphalea diandra. The sequence continues at coordinate 33,065 of CATIWR010053440.1, read as the reverse complement.
GGTGAATTCAGGAATAGTTGTAGGGTTGGTTAATACCCGAACCACTATAAAACTCTTGTGTTCATTCTTCTCTTTCTCTTTCTCTAATCTTTCATATTTGTGTGCTTCCTCCAAAATCAAAGGTTCAAATTAGCCACCAATTCAACCCCCCCTTCTTAGTGCACTAGGGCCAACATGGATCCATCCCCAATGGATTCCAGAAAGGCTACCATGAAACAAAATCCTCTTTATTGAATACCAAAATGGATGTTGAATAAAATTTTCATGCAAGAATGATTATAAAAGTATAAAACCTCCTTTAGTACCTGCTAGAAAGCTACTAAACTTTCATCTAGTTAGAATGAATGTTAGAAATGGTAACCTGTGAACCTAGTACTTGTTAGAGAGTTGCTAAAAACATATAATCAATATTAATACCTATTAGAAAGCTATCAAAACAAATTTAGTACCGACTAGAAAGCTGTTAAGACATCCAATACCTACTTGAGAGTTATTGGAAGCATATGACTGACACTAGTGCTTGCTAGAAAACTATTAGTAGAAGTTATACTACCAAGATAAGCTTAGTACCTATTAAAAAGTTTCTAAGACATCTAAAGTACTTTAGTACCTACTCAAAGAGCTACTAAAAAGTTGTATCCTTTAGTATCCTCTTTGATGTTTGTTATTAAACATTGCTTTATTATGCCTTATTTAATGTCTAATTCTCAAATATCATTGTTTAATCCCCACAAAGTAGGAGGTCAAACTGTAAGTATTGGATTTTAGGCCTTAAGATGCAAGCCTAATGGTGAGAACTAATATAATTTGTTGGCCCTAGTGCACCAAGAAAGGGGGAAGAGGGGGGACGGGGTTGAATTGGTAGCAAATTTGAAGTTTTGATTTTGAAGGAAGCTCACAAATATGAAAGCTTAGAGAAAGAGTAGGAGCAAAATGAACACAAGAGTTTTATAGTAGTTCGGGTATTAACCAACCCTACATTTACTCTCTATTTCACCAATTGGGTGTTTCACTCAATCACTAGTGTCTTATAGGCTCACACCAAACCTTACAAGTGTTTTCCTAAGGCTCACACTCAACCTAGTGTTTAGGCTCACACTAAACCTTACAAGTATTTTCCTAAGGCTCACACTCAACCTATACAAGAGTTTTACAACTAGGCTGACTCTCAAACCTAAACAAAAATTTTCTATTCAATGAATCACTCTCAAACCCTACACAAGGTGCTTAAAGCTCACATTAAACTATATACAAAGAAATAAGGAATTAAAGTAGAGAATTAACTATGCAAGAGTTTTGGCACTACCAATAGTTTTTCTCTTGCATTAACATCAGTTTAGTGGAGTATTTATAGTCCATACCCACCAAAGAGATGTTACTCTAAAACTATCAACAAATCTCTAAGATGTGTTAGGCAGATTTAGCATTAAATGCTTGTCAAGCAGAAGTCGCAGTCACTACTCCCATTTTGCGGTCGTGAATTTCCAATTTCCATTATGAAGCCGACAAACCCCGTCTGTGTCTAATGGCTAGTCTACGTGTCAACTGTCTATTGGTTGTTTAGGAAAATATAGTCGTTGGTCTTTCTAATGGATCTTAAACTTTGCGGTCATGATTTTTCTTTGTCATGGGTGCGAGTGAGACTGAGAATTCCTCTATTTGGTGAGTAAACTTTAACTTCTTGAGTTGCGGTGGCGACTAAGCCTTCACTATTGCGATTTTTGATTTCCAATAGTTGCCTTGGACATTTAGCGTGTTATGGCTGTGGCTTTGATTCCCTCCTTTGTCACTATGAAATTCATGGTCACGAATCCGAATGCGATACTCACCGTGAATTCCTTTATGACTCAAGCTTATTTCCTTTGGCTAAGTCACGATTACGAATTTGCCCGTGAATTCCTCTGCCTAGATTCATCCATCCTTATGATTGATTTACAGTCGCGATTTAGAATATACATAAAGCAAATTTGGATGAACTGTACAAGGTTGGAGATTTTGAATTCTAACGAAGATAACTCTTATAAATTGTAAAAACAACAATTAAAATTGACATTAGAACTTTCAATCTATATTGTCAAGATCAAAAGAGAGTCTTGACTTAGGTTTGAATAACCTAGTCTAACAATCTCCCCTTTTTTATTTTGACAATCTAGATTGAATATGCAAAGGATAAAGAATCAATTATGTATGCTTCTAGTAGAATGATTTTGAAGTGATTCTAATCATAAGTATGAAATTACTCCCCCTCAATCCATACTCCCCCTTAGTTATTCTAATAAGATTATTGTCTTAGCTTATTACAAATGTAGACAATGATATCTCCATTTTTTGCATGTTCTCTCTTTATATATTCAGTCAATTATCTTTCCCCCTTTGTCAATATCAAAAAGAGAGGAATAGGAGGGAATAAGAGAGAGAATGGGAAATATGAGAGAGAATTATCACAAACTTGTCAATTATACAAACTCAAATTAAAACAGCAAACATAAGTAATTTTGCACAATTGATCATAATATGTCACATAAGAAGATGAATGGATGAAACTTTGTCAACTCATTGATTTAACTCATTACATAATCAATCAAATCAAATCAAACATGTCAACACATAGATATATCAAGTAATAAAAGTCCCCCTAAATGCATGTATAAAAATATTAAGTTAAAAACAAAAGGGATAAGGGATACAATACAAGTTTAGTATCAATGGCTTGACACCAAATAACCATTTGAAACTTTATCCCTTCTTCATTAATAATCTCCATTCATCTTTTGGTTTTCCATGATAAGAATTTGGTGAAGGAGTCCCCAACCTACAATATCAAACACTTTGCTTTAGTAACCCAAACATATTTGGGTCCTCAGGGGTTAGTCTTAGAAGGGTCCTCTAATTTAAGGTGTGCCTTTTTAATGTGGCAAAATAATTGATGTGCCCATGTCTCATGCAATAATGACATTGACAATTAGACTTGTGAGTCTTTCTCCTATGCATAACCTTAGTATGAGTACGAGGTCCTTCTCATACTTTAGTAATGAGAATGTATGCAAGTGCATGAGTGATTAGGAGTACAAGAGAAGTTTTTGTGTTTGTGTGGTTGAACATACTTTTTGTTATAAATGTGAGCATAATTTGCCCTTTGAGCTTTGGCTCTTGAACCTTGGATGGTCTTTCCTTTACCCTTAGACATAGGCGGCTTAGTGCTAGGAGCACCACTTTTCCCCATGACCTCAATAATTAAAGTTTGAGGTATTAATGCTCTAATGAATGCAGTGAGTGAAGAAGTAGATGTAGAGGCTCCATTGAAGTCTAGACCATGTCTAAATAAAAGTGGTCTTTGAGATACAATAAGTGTATCCAAAGCTTCATTTCCCTTATGAAACTTAAAAATAGAATTTCTAAGCTTAATGACTTTATCCTTTAAGGTGTCATTTTTCCTTTCTCAAGTAGGTAAGAGAGGATGAAGACTTAGAAAGATTCTCTAAAGATTTTTTGAGTTTTTCATTAGAATTCCTCAATTCACTTACAAGATTGTTTAAGGATTTAAATTCATCCTCTAACTTGAAATATTTTTCTTGTAAGTTTTCATTTGTGATTTATGTTTGTCACATTTCAAAGTGAGAGCTTTTAAAAACTTATCGTCTATATCATTAAATGTATCATAATCATTATAAAAGTATGGAGAAGTACTTACCTCTTTGAAGGAGTTTTCTTGAACCATGAAGCAAAAGTTTGTTACTTCATCTTATTCTTCATCAATTGACTAATCATCCCAAGTAGCCTTAAAGCTTTTCTTCTTTTCCTTGTGATGATAGAAAAATGACTTTCTTTGGATTCTTCTTTCTCTTCTCTTTTTCATTAACTCCTTGGTCCTTCTTGATATTTTGGCAAGCTCTTTTTCTTATTTATCACTTTTATTTAAGTCACTTGAGCTTGAATAATCTTCTTGAGCTTTGAAGGCAAGAGCTTTCTTCTTTGCTTTGTGTCTTTATCCTCTTAGCTTCTTCATCTCTTCATCTTTCTTGAAAGTCATCTCATGAGTGAGAAGCTTAACATTGAGGACATCGGTTGGCACTTTCCCAATCTCAGAAATAGACTATTAAATGCTACATACTTTTGCACCAAATTTATCTAATAAAAGAGATTTGAGGATTTTAGTATTTACCTCATAGTTGGTAAGAGTACTTCCAAACATTTTCATATTTGTGACAATATAAGGGAGTTTATTTGTCATTTTAGTTATGCTTTCATGGTCCTTCATCATGAAGAGCTTCCACTTTATCACATACATCTCCAACCTACTTGATTTCACAAGAGTTGTGCCCTCGTGATAGTTTTTTAATGATTTCCATATGATATGTACAATTTGGCAATATTGGACTCTTCCATTTTATTCTCCTAACATGAAGCTTAGGAGAATAGCCATTGCCTTCTTGTTCTTCCCATTTGCCTTCCTTTGTGCATCACCCCATTCTTCTCTTGCAATTGCCACCTCTACTCCTTCAACCATCTTTGTTGGAGGCTTACACTCTTTAAGTATATAATCCTATAAGTTAATGCGATTGCTATCAAGATAGATCTCCATTTTATACTTCCAAAGAGCATAATCATTGTCATCAAAGTGATGATTAAGATAAGAGTGGACTACTTCTTATGCCATTAATCTTTTTTAACACAATTAAGGCTTGAATTAAAACTGGGCTCTTATACCAATTATTGGCCTGAGTGCACCAAGAAAGGGGGTTGAATTGGTGGCAAATTTGAGTTTTGATTTTGAAGGAAGCTTACAAATATGAAAGATTAGAGAAAGAGTAGGAGAAGAATTAACACAAGAGTTTTATATTGGTTCGGGTATTAACCAACCTTATATCCACTCCCTAATTCACTAATTGGGTGTTTCACTCAATCACTAGTGTTTTACAATCTAACACTCAATTTAGTATTTAGGCTCACACCAAACCTTACAAGTGTTTTCCTAAGGCTCACACTTAACCTAATGTTTAGGCTCATATCAAACCTTACAAGTGTTTTCCTATAGTTCACACTTAACCTATACAAGAGTTTTATAGCTAGGCTGACTCTTAAACCTAAATAAGAGTTTTCTATTTAAGGGCTCACTCTCAAACCCTACACAAGGTGTTTAAAGCTCACACCAAACTATATACAAAGAAATAAGGAATTAAAGTATAAAATTAACAATGCAAGAGTTTTAACACTGTCAATAGTTTTTCTCTTACATTAACATTAGTTTAGTAGAGTATTTATAGCTCACATCCATCAAAGAGATGTTACTTTAAAACTATCAACAAATCTCCAAGATATGCTAGGCAGATTTAACATTAAATGCTTGTTAGGCAAAAGTCACAATCACTACTCCCATTTTGCGATCACGAATTTCCAATTTCCATTGTGGAGCAAAAAATTTAGGTGAAAAACCTCATATGTGTTTAACGACTAGTGCACGTGTCAGTTGCCCATTAGTTGTCTAGGAAAATATAGTTGTTGGTCTTTCTAACGGATCTTAAACTTTGCAGTCCCGAGTTTGCTTTGTCATGGGTGCGATTGAGACTACGAATTCCTCTATTTGGTAAGTAAACTTCAACTTCTTGAGTTACGGTCACGACCAAGCCTTCATGCTCAATTTTTTTTATTTCCAACTGTTGCCTTGGACACTTAGCGTGTTATGGCTATGGCTTTAGTTCCCTCCTTTGTCACTATGAAATTGGTGGTTGCGAATCTAGATGTTATACCTACCGCGAATTCCTTTATGACTCAAGCTCACTTTATTTGGCCAAGTCGCGGTTGTGAATTCACCCATGAATTCCTCTAGCTTAGCTTCATCCATCCTTATGACTGATTCACAGTCATGATTTAGAATATACACACAACGAATTTAGATGAACTTTACAAGGTTAGAGATTTTGAATTCTAATGAAAATAACTCTTATAAACTGTAAAAATAACACTTAAAATTGACATCAACTCTTTCAATCTATATTGTCAAGATCCAAAGAAAGTCTTAACTTAGGTTTGAATAACCTAATCTAACATAATCAATTCCCTAAAGAGTAAGGGAAAGGTTGCAAAAGGAAGGAATAAGGCTTAGAGGAACCTTAGTTTAAACCCAAACTAAACCCACAAATTTATGCAAGCCCAACCTTCGAGACACTAAAAAAAAACCTTTAGATTTCTATACAACTAACACACATGGTTATACAACCAACTTTTTTAGTTGTACAACCATGTTCTAAACCCTAATAGAAAGAAGATTCTGGAATAGTTGATTATTGACTTTTAGATGGTTATATAACCAAATTAAGGTTTGTACAACTAGCCTCTTAGTTGTAAAAATAACTTAAAAACCCTAATTTTAGAACCTTCATTGATCTTATTTGTTAAGGGTCATGTATTTGGTGCAACCACATCCATTTTGATTGAGGTGCACTAATCCATTCTCTATAAGTACCTCTCAATTTGAAGAAGACGGAAAGGCTCCTGAACCCTAAGGTTACTCTACTAAAATTAGTACTCAACTCCTTTAAAACCCATAAATCTGAACACTTAAATCATTCACCTAAAGATCTAAAGGTATAACTTAAACATTATGACTTGACTTTGTACATCTCCCTTACATTTTAGAGGATTGATTAATACCATAGTGCCTTTAAGGGTAAGAAAAACATAATAAAAAAGGCATCTAAGGCATCCATTACCTTTCTTCTTCTTCCCCTAATAGTTTATACAGGCCTATTTGTGGTCTGTACAAACCCCTAAGTTGGCTATACAGACTATTAGTTGGTATGTACAACCCACTTTGATTATGGAAATAGTTTTTCTTCATCTTCTTCCTCATTTATTTTCTCTCCTCTTTTATGGTTTCTTAAGGTATCTTAGGAGTCCCTATTACAGAATAAGGGTATGCCTCATGGCCTAGGACACATATTCCTTCAGTAAATAGAGCTAGAATCAAGAGAATAACTTAGTTTTCATGATTTTAGGGTTTCTAAATTTTTCCTTTTTTATTTTTTATTTCCTTTACATCATGCATTCTATTTTGATTATATTTTGATAATGATCAAGAGAGGGATTTGCAATCCTAATGACCTTGTGAGCCATTGTTCTTTAGTGTTATTTATGTTAGTAGGTTATTTGTCATGCTTTAACTATTATTACCATTGAGGAGTGGCTAGTTGCCTAGCTCGTTCACTCCTACTTTTTTTTTAAGATAGTCACTTAAATGGATTTGGGGAGAAAGATTAACCTTTTGTGACCCCACATTTTTTCGACATTTCCTGTTTAATGCATTATGCTTATCATTGGCCTTATAAAATATTTCCTTCTCGAACATGTTGATATCGCAACCTATTCATGGTTTGTGGTATTTTTATGGATGCTCTAACTCTTTTAAGCAAACTTTGAGTAATGATTCTAGGATCTCAATATGATGATTTGATGACTTACCCAAGGTCTCCACCATCCTTCAAATGCATTTGTATACCATCTTTACATTATGTGTCCATGCTTTATTCTCTTCGTCTATATATTTATGCTTTATATTATTATCATCATTATTTATTCATGCAATATTGACATGTTAGGTATTGTGATACTTCGACATAAATGCATACCAAGTCCTAGGCTTAGAGATGATTATGGAAATGTGTAGTATGTTGATTGATAATATCTTTTAAACTTCGATTGGTTTAATTTTTATATCTCCTTAATTATAATATTATGACTAACATGTTTGATTTCTTTTTGTAGGTTGGGATGGATATCCCTTTTGACTTTGGTTTGCAAATTTACATATATGGATTATGCATTATCACTCTTTGTAATATGATGATCCCCCATTTCCCTATACATGTGTGTAATGCCTTAAGATGATATGTTTGATGTGATGTGCTAGAAACATGCCTAAGATCGATAACCAAATTAATTAATAATATGTTTAAAATGGTAATTGTGAACCAAAGATGTATGAAGGCTTGATCTCTAAATCTAAATGTTGTAGGGGTGCCTAATCTCTTCCCCATGTCGTACCTAATTTTTTAACTCAATCTCTAATGAGGTAAAGACAAATTGAGCATTTCAAATGACTTACGTATGCTTAAAATTTGTTCTTGTCTAGATTCTTGTCTCAACCAAAGTCAAGTGACAACTCCACTTACATTAAGGACGATAATAATGTATTATCCTGCCATGGTCCTTTATTGACCAAACAAGACCTAAAAGAGGCTTTATTTTATGAGAAGGCCTTAAGGTGTTGAATCTTCTAGGTTCTAAGCATTTGTTTTGATGATTATAATTAAAGATTTAGGACTAATATTTGCCCAAAATTGTTTATATTAAAGCTTATAGGTACATCTATTCCTTAAACTGTAATTATTGGAGAAGAATTTGCTCTTAGCTCATTTTCGTTAAAGGTTGAAAAACTCTAAGTATTAAAAGATAAGAATAAAAGCAAACTTTGTTGAACTACCCAGTGGGTGTTACCCACTTTCAACAGACATTAAGGACTGTACAACGAATGTTACTTCTTTCATAATAGGTGTTGGACATGTGCTATAGTATAAGTTATTCTCTATGGACCTCGCCACAGGTATGAGACAAGTGCTTAGGTATAAGCTATGCTCTCTAAACCTTGTAATGGGCATCATGATTTTCCAACAGGTGTTGAACTGGACCTCACAACCAGTGTTTCACTTTTGTAATAAGCGTTGGATAAGTGCTCTAGTTTGAACAATGCTCTTTAGACCTTGAAATTGGCATTGTACTCTCATAATTAGTGTTGAAAAGGTCCTCTAGTGTGAGCCAAACCTATTGGACCACCCAACAGGGTGCACTCAAATAATCAAATATGCGTTGAGATGTTTTCAATGGGCATTGTAAAAATTCCAATAGACAATAAATCACTTCTGTAAATTTTGAAAAATAGAGCAAAAAAAGATCACATTTTTTGGAAATCAACAACAGGCGTTTAGTGAACTCCCACGAGCATTGAGGTTAGAATCGATGACCATTGCTTATGTCCAATGGTTGTTGAAGAAAATGTGAAATAAACAATTAAAAAAGTCAAAGGACGAGCCTTAAGCCAACTACTTTTAAACAACTAATTCCAATGGGTGTTTTGATGGGATCAATAATCGTTGATGTTAAAAATTGACTTTCAACCACCTATTTGCTTAGAATCAACAATGTTTGTTACCTTACCAACAAGCGTTGAGTTTCTAAAATAGGTTTTAATTACTTATAACTATAATGTAAAGTGACAACTCTTCTCTAATGACTAGTTCCTTGTTTAGTCTATAAAAGGAAATCACTCGTAATAGAAAAATAAGGAGAACTATTCTATTAAGTGAGTAATCCATTACGAAAGCTATTTAAAATCAAAACTGTTACTCTCAATTTTAAAATCTGTTGTTGCCCTATTCATCCCCCTTTATAGGGCACTAAGGGACAATAATTGGTATCAGAGCTAGTCTCTTGATCAAAGCTTAAATGCACAGAGCAATGATCATGGCAAGTTATGAAGAATCACAATCCATCCACAAGCCTCTATTCTTTAAGGTATGGTTACTGAAAGAATTATATAGAGATCTTCCTTGATAGTAGAACCATTAACTTATGGGACACTATTAAGGAAGGAAGAGAAGTTCCAACAAAACTAGTTAGAGATGTTACTATACTAAAACTAAAGAATGAGTGGCTACTGAAAAATAGAAGGCAAACATAAAGAACAGAAGAGCAATGCATGTTCTTTTTTGTGCAATACATAAGTCTTGGTATGCTAAGCAAAAAATGTGCACATCAGCCAAAGAAATATGGGACACATTGTGGACTTAGCATGAAGGAACTAGTGAAGTAAAAAAGAAAAAAAATACAAATGCAAACATATATGTATGAAACATTTTATATACCAACTTGGTTAAATTATTATTGAGATGGACAATATATTCATAGACATTATGCGTACTCTTAAGACTTTGGGGGAGTCATATACAAATAAGGACATGGTAGCTAAAATTCTGAGAACATTTCCCAGAGATAAGTGGGAAGCTAAGAAGACAGTTATAAAAGAAGCCAACAAACTGGAAGTCCTATCACTTGATGAGCTTATGGGAAAGTTATTGGCTTATGAGATCACTCATGAGAAGCCTATTGAAAACTTAGGGATGAAAATAAATTTGGCATTGAAAGCAAAAGCGGTACATTTCAAAACTCCTTTTACTTTTTGTTTACTAACTTCTTCCTCTTCTTGTGATGATGTAGATAGTAGTGAAGTTGAACATCTTGCCTTTATCACCAACCAAGTAAAAAAATTCCTTTCAAAAAGGGTAGAAAGGCAAGGAACTACAAGAAGAGAGACACTAAGAGTCAGCTCACCGACTATGAATACAGTGAGAAAGGTCATATAAAATCATATTGTCCTAAGATCAAGAAAAGTAAGCCCTCTTCTAGAAAATAAACCTCTAAGAAAGGAAAGAAAGTGTACAAAGCCACTCAAAATTGAAACTAATAATTCTGAACCTAATGAAGATGAAATAAGAAGGGAATTTTCCAACCTTTGTCTTATGGAAATTGAAGAATAACCAAATGAATCTTTAAATAAACACACATCCAGTAGTGATAGTGATAGTGATGGTGACAAAGAGGTAAATCCTTTTAAGTCCTACTCTAGAGATAAGTTATACTCTTTAATTACCAAACTCACTGTGAGCATTGAAACTATCAAGTCCAATACCTTTTCTCTTTAAAAAAAGAATAAATCCTTGAAAAAAAGTGCTAAGAGTTAAGAAACTCTAGTTAAAGAGATAGAGTCTCTTACAATTGAAAACCATAAACTAAAGGAAAAACTTAGCAAGAAAGGAATTTACCAAGTGACATCTAACTTGATAAAGATGAAACAAGAAAGGAATTTGCCAAGTGATGTCGAACCTGATGAAGATGAAACAAGAAAGGAATTTGCCAACTTTTGTCTTTTGGTAACTAAAGAGCAATCAAATGAATCTTCAAATGAACATACCTAGCAGTGATAGTAATAGTGATGGTGATGGTGACAAAGAGGTAAATCCTTTTGACTTTTACTCTAGAGATAAGTTGTACTCTATAATTACCAAACTCACTATGAGAATTGATACTCTCAAGTCCAATACTTTTTTCTTCAAAAAGAGAACAAATCCTTGAAAGAAAGTGTTAAAAGTCAATAAACTCTAACTAAAGAGATAGAGTTGCTTACAGCTGAAAACCTTAAACTAAAAGAAAATCTTAGCAATTTTACTAAAGGAAAGGAGAAGTTAGACTCCATCCTTGAGGCTTAAAGGAGTCTATCCATTAAATATAGATTAGGTTACAATGTTATTACTTCAATAGCTCCCTCAACTTCTCAAATAGTCTTTATTAAGGCTAAAGAGAATAATGTTTCTAACTAAGTTATGAAGCAAAAAGTTTTCAAAAAGGGAAATGCCACAAATAATGGCTCAAGATGAGAGTCTCAATACAATCACACATAATTGAGAAATGCTCCCCTTAGAGCAAATTATGCTTACATGTATCACTCTTATAAGCTTAAGAGGCAAAGTGTGCAAAGACATAAAAAATTGGCTTAATTATGGGTATAAACATGCACAACACAAAAGTTCCTCATATGATAAATACTCCTAGACATACTATTCAAAGAAGCTACGATTGTAAGAGACACTATATGCATGTACCACTTAGAGGTAGGATACGATCTCACTTTGATGGTGATTATTTCTATTGTAGTATATATGGCCATATTGCCTATCATTGCCAATCTAGAAGGCATGATAGGTAGTTGGCAAGAGCTAACTACCTAGGATCCAATAAGATTTGGGTACCTAAGATATAATATTCCTTGTTTGTAAAGGTGCTTGAAACCTCAAGTTGGAGAACAAGAGTCGTATCTTAACAGTGGATGTTCAAAGTACATGATAGGAGAAATAAAATTATTCTCAGACTTGTAAAAGATTAAAGGTCTTAGAAATGTGTCTTTTAGAGATAATGCCAAAGCTAAAATAGTTGGCATAGGTAAAGTTGGTAAGGATGATGATTCACCTATCCTTGATAAAGTACTACTTATTGATGGACTTAAGCATAACTTGCTAAGTGTAAGTCAATTGTCTGAAAAAGGCCTTAGAGTTATGTTTAAGCCACAAGCATGCTACGTATCAATGATGAGTGATAATAAAATTCTATTCATTTGTAGAAGAGTTCATAATATTTATGTGATTGATTCAAACACTCTTGCTAACCATGATGCAAAGTGTTTAGTTTCTATAGTTGATGAAGGTAAAACATGGCATAAAAGGCTAGGACATGCTAGCATGGAACTACTCAATAAGCTAAAGAGAAGAGACTTAGTTGAAGGTCTACTTTACATCAAGTTCATAAAAAAAATAGTTTGTAAAGCATGTCAAGGACGTAAACAAATTAAATCCTCATTCACAGTAAAAAAAACAAGGTAAGTTCTTCTAGACCATGACAATTACTTCACCTGGATCTTTTTAGCCCCACTAGGGTAGCTAGCTTAAGAGGCATGCATTATACATTTGTCATTGTAGATGATTTCTTTAGATATACTTGGGTGTTGTTCCTCTCTCATAAAGATTATTGTTGTGATGTTTTTAAACCTTTGCCAATAGAATTCAAAATAAAAAAGATTTGAAAATTTTTTCTATTAGGAGTGACCATGGAGATGATTTATGAATTCTACGTTTCCTAGCTTCTATGATGAGTATGGTATCTCATACAATTTCTACAATTTCTCAACTCCTAAAACTCTACAACAAAATGGTGTGTTGGAAAGGAAAAATAAAACTCTTCAAGAAATGGCTAGGGCCAAGTTGAATAAGTACTATATTCCTAAGTATTTTTAAGCTGATGTTATAAATACTTCTTGTTATGTCTTAAATAGAGTCTTATTGAGACCATTATTAAAGAAAACTCCCTATGAGTTATAGAACATTAGAAAGCCCAATATTGTATATTTTAGAGTTTTTGGTTGTAAGTGTTTTATTTTAAATACTAAAGACAACCTTGGTAAGTTTGACTCCAAATTCAATGAAGGAATTTTGCTTAAATACTCTACCACTTGGAAAGGGTATAAAGTCTTTAAGAAGAGAACTCTTATTCTAGAGGAGTTTATGAATGTTATATTTGATAACTGTGACCCCATTTTTCAAAGAAAAGAAGAAGATGTTGATGATCTTGTAAGTCCTTTGAATGAGCTAAACATTGAAGAAGAATGAAAGAATATGGATGAACTATAAGACATGAGGAAAAGAATGAAATAAAGATCCATCTCCTCTAACTCCTAGAAAAGAGCAAACTCAGCTAGAAAGGGACTGAATTTTTATGAAAGATCACCCAAATGATCTTATCATTAATGATCTATCAAGTCATGTGACAACTTGTTCATCTTTTAGAAATTTATGTACTAATCTTACTTTTATATCCCTTATTGAGCCTGTTGGCCCTAGGCACCAAGAAGGGGGAGCTTGAATTGGTGTATACAAAAATTTGGAGTAAAAAGATAGAGAAGAGTAAAGAAAAAGGCATACGATTTATAGTGACTCGGGTATAATCGACCCTATATCCACTCCCCAATTCTCTGCAATTGGGTGTTCCACTAACTTCAATTGGTGTTTCTAAGCTCACACCTAACTTTTGCATTTGTGTTTTCAAGACTTACATAACAACTTTTACACTATGTGTTTTTAAGGCTCACACAATAACCTTTCTTTAGTGTTTTTATAGGGTCACACTACAAACTTTACAAATGGCGTTTATACTCGCACCAAATAATCACTTAAAGAATAGAAAAGATTAAGTAGCAAAATTACAAGAGCTTGGTTACAAATTAATGAATTCTCTTGCATTTACATATGTTTGGTGAGGTATTTATAGCCTTTACCCACCAAAGAGACGTTGCAAATTGGTAGTAAATCTCCAAAGTATGCTAGATAGATTTTGCATTAAATGCTTGTCAGGCTTAATTTGTGGTCACTACTACTCTTTCGTGATAGTGATTTTTCACTTTCCATACAAGAGCCCAAAATTACGAAGGAAATCTCAGTTTGTGTCTAACAGCTAGTCCAGATGGAAATCCCTGTTTGTGTCTAATAGCTAGTCAATATGTCATCTTCTCATTGGTTCACTAAGAAAATATAGCAGTTACCTTTCACTTGCTCATAAAAGCAGTGGTTACTCTTTTTCTTGTATAGGGCACGACTTAAGACACGAATTCATCAGTGAAAATGTTCATCTTCTTCTTCATGATTCGCAGTCGCTACCTATAAGTTGTCATCATGAATTTGTCTTCCAATGGGCACCTGGGACATTCTCATGCTATGGTTGTAGACTTGATTCCCTTTTGAGTTACTTTGAAATTCGCGGTCACAACTGAGGCATGACACACACTGTGAATTCATGTATGACTTTGGAGCTTCCATCTTTGGATGAATCGCGGCAGAGAAGTGAATGACAAATTTGCCTGTCCAATTTTCAACCTGTCTTAAGCTAAATTGCGGTCGCGAATTAGGATGCACTTTGGTTTCTTTAGAGATTATGGACTCCATCCAACTTCCAATTTAGAGGGTAACTAAAAACTACAAAATAACATTTAATTGAAACATTAGAATTGATCAATCTCCTTTGTCAAGATCAAAAGAGGTCCAAGACTTAGGATTAATCATCCTAGGCCAACAATCTCCCCCTTTTTGATTTTGACAACTTAGATTGATCCAAAGGGAAAATAATGCAGAAATATGAAATTGGAGTGTAGTATATTTCAAAGAATAGTTAAGGTAAAACTTAACGTAAAATTTCCTAAGTATGATAGTTTGATGCTCCCCCTTAACTTATGCTATTTTTGTAAATTATTTTTTCTCCCTTTTAGACTTAGACTGTTTCTAGCTTCTATCTCCCCCCCTTTGATAAGATAAAAAAGAGGGTTTAAAGATAAAAGGGAAATGAAAACAAGCATAAGTGTACATAAGGAGCAAAATAAGAATGCAAATTATAAAGATAAAATGCATCAATCACATATGACAATAATGTGCAAAGAAACACAAATTTATTTATTTATAACTATGGGATCACAATATTTTTAAACATAAACACAAACAAAAACAAGTAAATATAAAGGATCCCTAGTCTAGAAGGTTGGAGAATCATAATCATCTCCAGATGTTTCTTCCTCTTGCTCATGTGTGGCTCCTTCTGCTTCATTGCCATCTTCATCTTGTGTATCTTTAAATTCGGTATAGTCCGGAAGATGAGAAGGAGGAACCCCTAACTTCTCTGGAAGATCTGCCATGTCACTATGAAGATGTAAGAGCAAAAGGAATCTTCTTTTCATCATTCTCATTATCTTTTCCAATTTTCGATTGATGGTGGCAAGAGACAACTTGAACTTGGGTTTTGGATGAGAAGAAGGGACTGAAATTGTTCCTTCTTCAATATGGAGCCTCTTCTTCTTAGATGCTTGTAAAGTTTCCATTTTCTTAGGCCTAAATGCACCCAGGGTGTAGGCATAAGTATTCGGGTGTATGACGTTGGCATTTATGAGGTAAATGAGGTCAAGAAAATTTTAGGAAGGAAGAATCTTTTTGGTGAGGAATTTTTCTTTTTCAAGGCTCCATTGAAATGATAAATGGTAGTGATGTGTGAAGGCAGAAGGTATTGACTCTTAGGTTTTATACTCATGTGGATCAATTGATCCACAAGTATCGGCCAGTTTGTATGGGTTTATTTTTGACAAGGCAAAAAAGGAATGTCAAGTCTTTTTAGGACACTTTCTCATTACCATCACCTCTTGCATTGATGGAAAAGGTGATGATATGGTGGAGCATCTAAAGGGGTAGGGATTTGATGCGCTTGGCCAAAGATGAGTGAGGGTCATGTTTGGTTTCTATGGAGATTTCTAGCTAAAACTCGGAATAGATAACATCAGGTGCAAAGATTATGAAAGGGATGTTTTCTCCGACTTGTAAATTGAAAAGAGAAGAAAGTTGTTCAAAGGTTATGTAGAAAGGATCACTAAAGGCCTAGAATACTAACCCATATTGACCCGCGGGAGATTCGGCTTTGCTACTAAGTTAGACGATGCACATGAATTCTTGTACAACTTCTTTATATCCTGGTTTATCTCTAAAGATGAACTCGTTCAACCCAAGATTTGAGAGAAAAGCACGAATTTCATTATTGATGCCTAAGATTTCTAATAGAAAAGTGGAGGGGATCTTATTAGAAAGGATAATCTTGGAGGAATTAGCTTTGTATCTTTCCTTCTCCTCCTTAGTAACTTTCTTCATGAGTTGGAGTGTAGGGGGTTGCAGAGGGTTGAGCCACTCCCTTTCCTTTTTCTGCTCTAAAGATCTTTTTTGAGGCCATTGCAAGAGATGAAGAGAATTTGGAAGAATTTGATAGCTTTGAAGGTAAAAGAGTTTGACAATATGATGAAGTGATGAAAATCACTATTTGGAGGCTTTATATAGCCATTGAAAATGTATACAAACGGCTAGAAAAGGTTCAATGAAAAGTTAGAAATGGTTAGCTATCAAATGACTTAATTGTCAGGTGGTTACCCAAATTCACATTTAAGGTCAAAAATTTGAAAATTTGACCAAAATTCGCAGTGGAGTGGAAATTTGCGACCGTGAATTGATGTTTTATAGCCGGGTGATTCTGACTTGTAATTCGCGACCGTAAAGGAAGGATAGTGACCTTGAATTATGAGTCAGTAAGGATAAGAATGAAAAACTAAGTTTTGAAAGAATCAAAATTGTGATCCATAAGGAAAAATCCACTTAGAAAATATCAAACATACAATTAACAACCAATACACATAACATTCATACATAAGATCAAAATTTTCACTTTAGGGAGCTTCCATCAAGCATTCCCAATTCTCTCTTAATGAAGTTCATTCTTTCTTCATTTAGAGGTTTAGTCAAAATATCTGCAAATTGTTGATTTGTATCAATAAATTCTAACACAACATTGCCCTTTTACATATGATCTCTAAGAAAATGATGTCTAATATCTATGTGTTTGCTCTTAAAGTGTTGGATGGGATTCTTAAAGAGATTAATAGCACTTGTGTTATCACATTTAATAGGAATGTGATCAATCACTTTGCCAAAATCCTTTAATTGTTGTTTCATCCAAAGGACTTAGGTGCAACAACAACCCGCAGCAACATACTCGGCTTCTGTGGTGGATAAGACACTTGCTTTTTACTAAACCAAGAAACTAGGCATTCTCCTATAAATTGGCAAGTCATGGAAGTGCTTTTTCTATCTAATAAGCTACCCACATAATCCACATCTGAATATCTTATAAGACTAAAGGAAGAATCCCTAGGATACCATAACCCTAAGTGAATTGTGCCATGCAAATATTTAAAAATCCTCTTAATGACATTCAAATGATACTCTTTAGGAGAGAATTAGAACCTAGCACACATACAAACACTAAACATGATATCTGGCCTAGAAGCAATAAGATAAAGCAGAGATCCGATCATACCTCAATATTTCTTTTCATCTACCGTCCTGCCCGATTCATTATTATCTAGCTTGATGGTACCACTCATTGGGATTTTAGTTACCTTGCAACCATCCATGCCAAATTTCTTAAGTATCTCTCTTGTGTATTTGGCTTGGCTGATGAAGATCCCTTCCTTTGATTGCTTGATTTGTAGACCGAGAAATAACTTAAGCTCTCCCATTATGCTCATTTCGAATTCCCTAGTCATACACTTAACAAAATCCCTACAAAGAGATTAATTAGTGGTATAAAAAATGATATCATCAACATAGATTTGAACAACTAATGTGTCATGTTTGTGCTTTTTAACAAATAGTGTGTTGTCCACATTTCCTTTTTCAAAATCATTTTTTAAGAGAAATGAATTAAGCCTTTCATACCAAACTCTTGGAGCTTGTTTCAAACCATATAAGGCATTGTTCAATTTAATAACATGGTTTGGAAAATAATGTAACTCAAAACCAGGAGATTGTTCAATGTAGACTTCCTCCTTAATGATCCCATTCAAAAATGAACTTTTCACATCCATTTGAAAGAGTTTAAAATTCATGTGGCACGCATGAGCTAAGAGAATCTTAATGGCCTCTAATCTTGCTACGGGGGTAAAAATTTCATCATAATCTATGCCTTCCTTTTGGTTGTGTCCCTTAGCAACCAATCTAACTTTATTTCTAGTGATGAAACCTTGCTCATCTAACTTGTTCCTAAACACCCACTTACAACCTATAATTGGATGTTCTTTAGGCATAGGGATAAGTTCCCATACCTTATTTCTCTCAAATTGGTCGAGCTCCTCTTGCATAGCAAGTACCCAACTCTCATCATCAAGAGCCTCATCAATTTATTTTAGATCAAGTTAAGAAACAAATGCAAGATTATTATCTAAACGATTAAGTTGAGATCTAGTACTTATACCCTTAGATGTATCACCAATGATCAAGTCCTTGGGGTGATACTTGGAAAATCTCCAATCCTTAAGTAGATCTTGGCTTGGCTCTACTTGTTATTGATGTTGTTGGTCTTCATCTACTCTTGATGAATCACCCTCTTCCTTATCTTCTTTTTTTGTAGAATTTTCCAATTCCAACATCTCAAAGTAACCTATAAGATCATCAATAAAAACACATTTCCCAAGATTAAGTTTACTAGATTCATCAAAAACAGCATTCATAGACTTTTCAACTACCATTAAACTTTTGTTAAAGACTTTGTATGCCTTACTTGAGGTAGAATATCCCAAGAAGATACGTTCGTTAGTTTTTGAATCAAATTTCCCAAAATTATTATTGGTGTTCAAAATATAACACTTACATCCAAATACTCTAGGGTATGATATCTTAGGTTTTCTATGATTCCATAGCTCATACAATGTTTTATTAAGAATGGGTCTTTTAAAAACTCTATTTGCAATATAACATGTAGTGTTAATGGCTTCAGCCTAAAAGTAATTTGGTAAAGAATACTCATTGAGCATTGTTCTAGCCATTTTCACCAATGTTCTATTTTTCCTCTCTACAACACCATTTTGTTGTGGTGTTCTAGGAGTTGAAAATTTATGAAAAACTCTATTCTCCAAACAATAATTTTCAAATGACTCATTTTGAAATTCTTTTCTATGGTCACTTTTAATGAAAGCTATGAAGTAACCTTTTTCATTTTGAACCCTTTTTGCAAAACTTTTGAAAGCATCAAAGGAATCATTCTTATGAGCTAAAAAAGATACCCAAGTAAACCTAGATTAGTCATCTACTAGGACTAGTGCATAATGTTTTCCACCTAAGCTAGCACTTCTAGTGGGTCCTATTAATTCCATATGAATAAGTTGAAGGGGTCTAGTTGAACTTACAACATTTTTGGCTTTATGAGAGGCATGGTATTGCTTCCCCATTTGGCAAGGACTACATGTCTTATCTTTGGAGAAATTTAGCTTGGGAAGTCCTTCCACTAACTTTCCTTTAGATAGGCTTTGAAGAAGATCCATGTTTGCATGTCCAAGCCTTCTATGCCACAACCAAGCTTCATTTCTCAAAGACATAAGACACTTAAAAGTTTGGTTGGCCATATTGTGTAAGTCAATTGAGTTGCTATTGCCTTTCCTTTCACCTTTGAAAATAACTTCGTCATCCACTAAAGTGGCGACTTAGCATTCCCTAGGATCAAAGGTGACTCTATTACCTTTGTCACACAATTAACTTACACTTAACAAATTATGTTGTAAGCCACTAACTAATAAAACATTATCAATTAAAGAGCAACCATTCTTGCCAATGGTTCCAATGCTAACTACCTTACCCTTGGCATTGTTACCAAATGTGACATCTCCACCTTTTTTTTCCTTCAATGTCGTGAATAGCTTTATAGTTCCAGTCATATGCTTAGAACATCCACTATCCATATGTCAATTGCTTGATTTGGTGGCTACCACACTCCCCTACACAACAAAAGTAAGTTTCCTTTTCTTAGGTACCCAAGCATACTTAGGTCCTAGGGGGTTAGGAATTGAAAGGTCCTCTAGTTTGAGGTGAGTCTTCCTAATATAGCAATGAATTTTGATGTGTCCAAATCTCATGCAATAATGGCATTAGAGTTTAGACTTGGAAATCTTTCTCTTATGCACATGTTTAGTATGAGTATGAGGCCATTTCATACTTTGACCATATGAATGCATGCATGTACATGTATGATGAGTAGGAATAGAGAATTTCTTATGAGTGACCGTGTTATTTGTTATACATATAGGCATGGTTAGCTCTTTGAGTCTTGGCTCTAGAGCTTGGAGGAGCCTTCCCTTTGCCCTTAGGCTTAGGAGGCTTAGTGATAAGAGCACTTTTCTTCCCAATTACCTCAACCCTTGAGGTTTGAGGTTCTGAAGCTCTAACAAATGTAGTTTGAGATCATGAGGAGGCTCCATTAGAGCTTAGACCATGTCTAATTAGTGGTGGTGTTTGTGACACAATCAATATGTCCAAGGCTTCTTTTCCTTTATGGAATTTGGAGATTGAGCTTCTAAGCTTATTGATTTCTTCCTTTAAAATGTCATTCTCCTTTCTTAGTGAAGTCATTGAAGAAGATGATGTAGAAAGACTATCCACATATTTTTTGAGCTCATCATTAGATGCTCTCAATTCTCTTAAAATGTCATTGAGGGATTTATAATCATCCTCTAATTTTTGACATTTTCTTTTGTAAGATTTCATTTGTGACTTGTATTTGTCACATCTTATAGTTATATCCTCTAAAAGCTCTTTATCTATCTCATCAAATTCAGAATCAGAATTAGAATGGGAAGAAGTACTTACCTCATTATTATAATCTTCTTGTGCCATGGAACAAATATTGCCAACTTCTCATTCTTCCTCTTCTTCACTTAAGCTGTCATCCCAAGTGGCTGAAAAGCTCTTCTTCTTCTCCTTGTCCCATCTTTTCTTCTTCTTCAATTTGGGACACTCATACTTGATGTGGCCTTGCTTGGCATATTTATAGCAAGTGACATTATTGGATTTTTCTCTTGGACTATAAGCTATCTTCTTGAAACTTTTTCTTCTTTTTCTTCTTTTGATCAACTCATTTGTCCTTCTTGAGAGCATTGCTACCTCCTCTTCTTCTTTATCATTTTCTTCATCACTTAAGGTAATTTTTACCTTCTTCTCCTTTGTTGAGGATTTGAGAGCCAGGATTCTTCTTTCTTTCTCTGGTTTATCTCCTTGGCCTCTTAGTTTCTTTATTTGCTCATCTTGTTGTAAGGCCAACTCATGTGTTAAGAGTTTGTCTATCAACATGTCTGTTGGAACCTTTCCAATCTCCGGATTGGACTATTGGATGTTGCACACTCTAACACCAAATTTATCTAAAGGAAGAGGTTTAAGGATTTTTATGTTTACTGCACAGTTTGTAAGAGTAATTTCGAATTTCTTCATATTGATGACGATAGATAGGAGCTTATTCATCATTTTGGTGATGCTTCTATTGTCCTTCATCATGAATAGCTCCCATTTCGTCACATACATCTCTAACCGACTTGACCTAACTAGTGTTGTGCCTTTATGGTAGTTCTCAAGTGTCTTCCAAATGGCATGCGTTGTTTAACAATATTGCACTCTTCCAATCTCTTCTCTAGAGAGAGACGTTAGAAGAATGGCCATTACCCTCTTATTTTTGCCATTTGATATCTGGTGAGCTTCAACCCATTCTTCCCTTGGGATAAGTTCTTTAATTCCATCCACTACCTTAGTGGGTGGCTTTCATTCTTTGACAACCACATCTCAAAGGTCCATCACGTTTGTGTCAAGGTAGATTTCCATTCTATACTTCTAATGAGTATAGTCGGATCCATCAAAGTGTGGCTTGAGGTGTGAATGGATTCCCTCGTATGCCATTGATCTGTTCTCACCCAATTAAGGCTAGATTGTGAGCTTGGCTCTGATACCACTTATTGGCCCTAGGCACTAAGAAGGGGAGGGGGAGGGTTGAATTGGTGCATAAAAAAAATTAGAGTAAAGAGATAAAAAAGAGTAAAGAAAGAGGCACACGATTTATAGTGGTTCGGGTATAATCGACCCTACGTCCACTCCCTAATTCTCTGCAGTTGGGTGTTCCACTAACTTCAAATGGTGTTTCTAAGCTCATACCTAACTTTTACACTTGTGTTTTCAAGGCTCACACAACAACCTTTACACTATGTATTTTTAAGGCCCACACAATAACTTTCTTTAGTGTTTTTACAAGCTCACACTATAACCTTTACAAATGGTGCTTATGCTCACACCAAACAATCACTTAAGAATAGAAAAGATTGAGTAGCAAAATTGCAAGAGCTTGGTTACAAATTAATGAATTCTCTAGCATTTACATTTGTTTGGTGAGGTATTTATAGCCTTTACCCACCAAAGAGATGTTGCAATAAAACTAGTAGTAAATCTACAAAGTATACTAGATAGATTTTACATTAAATGCTTGCCAGGCTTGATTCGTGGTTGTTACTACTCTTTCACGATTGCAATTTTCCAATTTCCATACAGGACCCCAAAATTGTGGCAAAAATCCCCATTTGTGTCTAATGGCTAGTCCACGTGTCATCTTCTCATTGGTTCACTAAGAAAATATAATTGTTGCCTTTCACCTGCTCACAAAAGTAGCGGTCATGATTTTTCTTGTACAGGGTGTGACTTAGGGCACAAATTCATCTGTCAAAATGTTCATCTTCTTATTCATAATTCGCAGTCACTACCCACAAGTTGCCATCATGATTTTCGTCTTTCAATAGTCACCTGGGACACTTGTCATGTTGTGGTTATGGACTTGATTCTCTCTTGAGTTACTTTGAAATTTGCAATTGCGATTGAGGCATGACACACTGCGAATTCGTCTGTGACTTTGGCACTTCCATCTTTGGATGAATCATGGTAGGGAAGTGGCCTATGAATTCACCTATCCAATTTTCAACCTGTCTTAGCTAAGTTGCGGTTGTGATATTTGAAATTGTAATCGCGAATTAGGAGTTACTTGGCTTTCTTTAGAGATTATAGACTCCATCCAAATTCCAATTTAGAGACTAACTAAAAATTGCAAAACAACACTTAATTGAAACATTAGAATTGATCAATCTAGTTTGTCAAGATCAAAAGAGGTCCAAGACTTAGCATTAACCATCCTAGGCCAACAGAGCCTAAGACCATAAATGAGGCTATTAAAGATGAACATTGGGTTCTTGAACTTAATCAATTTAAAACAAATATAGTATAGACCCTGATTCCTAGACCTCATAAACATTTTATTATTGGAACTAATGGGTCTATAGAAATAAACTTGATCAATATGCAGTAATTATTACGAGCAAAGCTCAGTTAGTAGCTAAAGGCTATAACCAAGAAGAAGGGATTGACTTTGATGAGACCTTTACACATGCAACTAGACTTGAAACCATTAAAATTCTCCTTGCATTTGCATCACACATGGATTTCAAGTTATACCAAATGTATCTCTAAAATGGTTTCCTTAATGGTTACATTGAAAAGGAAGTCTTTGTTGAGCAACCTTCTAGATTTGAAAGCCATTACTTTCCTAATCATGTGTATAAGCTCACTAAAGCCTTATATGGCTTGAAGCAAGCTCTAAGAGCTTGGTATGAAAAATTGAACAACTTTCTTGTAGAAAAAGGTTTCACCAAAGGATTGGCAAATACAACTCTTTTTAAAAAATAATAGAGATATATTATTAGTACAAATATATGTAGATGATATCTTATTTGGTGCCACTAATGTTTGCTTATATAAAGATTTTTCAAAAGTAATAAAAAGTCAGTTTGAGATGAGTTTGATGGGAGAACTTAAAATTTTCCTTGGATTACAAATCAAACAAGGAAAGACAGGAATCTTCATCAACTAAGCCAAATATATAAAAGGAGCTAATCAAAAGATTTGGCATGGATAATAACAAACCTTATAAAAAACCTATGAGCACCAACATCAAGCTAGGGATGGATAAACATGGTAAGAATGTAGATTAAAAATTATATAGAGGTATGATTGGTAGTCTTCTATATCTCATAGCCTCTAGACCTGATATTATGTTTAGTGTTTTCCTGTGTGCTAGATATTAATCTAATCCTAAGGAATCTCACTTGCATGTTATAAAACATATACTAAAAATACCTTTTTAGTACTCTTAACTTAGGACTTTGGTATCCTAAGAGTTCTTCATTTCAATTAAATGCATTTTCTGATCCTGATTTTATTGGGTGTCCCTTAAAAAGAGCACTTCAAGCCCCTGTCAATTACTTAGTTAATGCTTAGTGTCCTAGAGTAATAAAAAGCAAAACTTAGTTGCTTTGTCAATTCCAAAATCTGAACATGTAGTAACTAGCCTATGTTGTGCCCACTCTTATTGATGAAAAAACAACTTCTTGATTACAAAGTTATTGTAAATCAAGTTGCTATTAAGTGTGATAATACTAGTGTCGTGAACTTATCTAAAAATCCCATTCAACACCCTAGAAGCAAACATATAGACATAAGACATCATTTCATTAGAGATCATGTACACAATGGCAACATTGTAATGGAATTTGTTGATACTAACCATCAATTGGCAGATATTTTCACTAAACCTTTTTATGATGAAAGGATGCAATTCATTAAAAAGGAACTTGATATGATAGATGATAATACCTTATCGTAGCTTCAAATAGGTTCATCTCTTTCTCAGTTTACTTTTTGAACTTTATTGCTTTCATTGTTATTTGGTCACTAATAAAGTTTTTAGTTGGATTGGCTAAAAGTTTTAACTGTGAATATTTATGATTAAGTTGCCCAAATTTCAGTTTAATTCATGATAAGTTCATTGAATTTGATTGAAAATATTCATCAGCTAAGTTTTAATTTTCCATTCTTTCATTAAAAAATTGTTTTAACTGAATTTTTATTGATGCACATGTTCAACGATCATTTCATTATGAACAACAGTCGTTGAATCACATGTGAAGTCTTTTTATTAGTTATATTGGTCTTCATGATCATTGCAAATTGCCAACAATTGTTATTATCTTTTCAATGGCTATTGCAAACCTACCACTATCGTTGGCTGAGCAACTTATAAGACCAAGCTAATAGTCATGTCCAACAGCCATTGTCACACTCGGCACAATCATTGGGCATCCCCAAAAAATAAAGGGAGAGGGTGGCCTGTTGAACTTCTATTTAAACCCTTTTAACCCTAAATCATTTTTTCACTCTCTATTCTTACTTTGGATTCTCCACATCTCTCTTAATTTCTACCGCATAATTTTTATTAATCACACTCAACATGGAACCTAAAATCGAAACCAATAAGAGATTCAAACAAGCTGTTAAAAAGAACCCCTAACCATCCTCCTCTAGATTTAACTCTAACATTGAGGAAAACCTTGCCATTATGTTGGCTTAACAGAAAAAGAGAGTTGTGGAATCATAAAGCATGGACTTATAATAAAGAAAGAAAGCCAAAAGAACCCATGAATCAAAAGGGAAAAGAAAGGCACTTGAAACAGAGCAAAAACCTAAATCTCTCTCAAAGGAAGCAGTTGTTGTAGTGGTTCATCAATTGCACCTAAAGAATGATAAAGAAAAGGAAATAGCTCATAAATTACTAAGAAGACAACTGTGTGGTGGAAAATTTTTAGATTTGGAATGGTATGTAGATATAACATTTAGTAGAGCAAGTGAAGGACCTCATCATTGGCATCTGATGGGAATTGTTTTGCCACTTTAGAGAACCCTCCTACTTGGAGTTAATAGTGGAGTTCCTTATAACCCTAGAAGTTCTAAGAAATGACTATGAAGTTTATACTAAACCCAACAGCATCAAATTTAGATTGTTTGGAAAGAAATACAAGGTTTACCCAAATGATTTGGTTAGATGCTTTGATGTTGCAAATAATGGTTTGACAGAGCCTCCTTCAACCTTTAAAATTAAAGTAAATCAATTTTGGAAGTCAATCACTAATGGAATTACAAACTATAACAACAATAACAACTAGTCCCCTAAGATCAAAAGCCATGTTTTGAGGATTGCCTATTGCTTTATCACTTTGAACATTAATGGCAGGGGCAATCTAATAGAAACTACTACATGATGGACCTATTCTATCTATGGTGTATGAAGAATAAATAGAAGGTGAACACCCCTTGGCTACTGATGCAAAGAATGAATGGCTAAGTGGACAAATCAAATGCCTTTATGATGGCTTATTACATCATAAAGCTAGCAAAATTGGTGAAGGTTATTCCCCCCTATAAGGAAGAACTTGAAGAAATAGAAATCATGTTGCAGAAGCTACCTGAAAATGAACCCATTGGTGAAAAAATGCTAATAAGTATGGGTATCTTACAGAGGTTAGATAAAGGGTTGATCAAACTAGTGGCTAAGGATAGAGAAGTTCCTTTAAAAGAAGAAGAAAATAAGAATATTGAGGTAGTGATTAGGGCTGGAGTTGAAGCTACAAGAGGTATTAGATCTAGTGTGCCCGCTTCATCTACTTCATCCTTATCTCTTTTTCAACAAAAAATTATTGAGCAGCTGGAAGCACTTATTAATGTTGTTAGAATGGTTCAAGCATCCCCATCTTCCCTCCATTAAAAAGTGAACTAGCATAAGGGTTAGTTGAATGATGTCACTAAAACCCTTGATTGGTTTATTGAAGGGTTAAATATGCAACTAAAAAGTCTAATTGATTAAGAGCAACCAATTGAACAATTTGTAAAGAGCCAAGAATCTAAGAATCCTCCCTCTAAGTAACTAGACTCAGACCTATAGTACCTGTAGAGACCATAGAACTAACCTCTCTTTCCAAAACCACTCCTCTTTATGATCCATCTGCATAATCTTTTATGCATTTCATAGTCTTTTTGTAAATTGTAGCTAATGATAGACTGCATCTTATGTGTCTTTTTCTTTTTAAAAAAAAATGATAAGTTTTCTTTTTTTTCTATGTACTCTTATGTGTTCTATATGTTCATGATCTTTACTTTTATTCTTTTCAATAATGCCAAAGGGGGAGAGAATTCTATGTATAATGAGTATGGGGAGAGAAATAAAGATAAACATGATAATTTAACTAGTAACCTTAATAGGTTAAGCAGGAGTTAAGAACTGATAATCTGATATGATGTGTTATTCAACCTTCTTATCCTTAGCCTTTGAAGTACTGATTGTCATCATCAAAAGAGGGGGGGAGGGGGGAGAATGTTGAACCTTCTAAGTTCCAAGCTCTTTTTTTATTATTATAATCAAAGACTTAGGACTAACATTTACCCTATACTATTTGTGTTAAAACTGGTAGGTACATCAATTCCTTAAACTATAATGATTTGAGAAGAATTTACGCTTATCTTATTTGAGTAAAAAGGTTGAAAAACTCTAAGTATTAAAATATGAGAATCAAAGCAAACTTACTTGAACTATGCAATGGGTGCTACCCACTTTCAACAGGTATTAAGGATTGCACAACGGGCGTTACTTCTTTCACAACATGTGTTGGACAAGTGTTCTAGTGTGAGTTATGCTCTATGGACCTTGCCACAGGCATTGTGATTTTACCATAGGCATTACATAAGTGCTCAGGTATAAGTTATGATCCCTGAACCTCGCAATGGGTACTGTGATTTTGCAATAGGTAGACCTCGCAACTAGTGTTGCACTTTTGCAACAGGCATTGAATAAGTGCTCTAATTTAAGCAATGCTATCTAGACCTCAAAATGAGCATTTACTCTCATAATCATCATTGAAAAAGTGCTCTAATGTGAGCCACACCTTCTGGACCTCCCATCAGGGTGCACTCAAATAATCAACAAGTGTTAATATGTTTCCAATGAGCATTAAAAAAATTCTAATACGCGTTAAATCACTTATGTAGATTTTGAAAAATATAGCAAAAAATATTATATTTTCTATAAATCAACAATAGGCATTGAGTCAACTCCCATGGGAATTGAGGTTAGAATCAACAACCACTGGTTATGTCCAATGGTCATTGAAAAAAAAGTGAAATAAATAATTAAAAAGTCAAAAAAGGAGTTTTGATCCAAATACTCTTAAATAGCTAGTTCCAATGAGCGTTTTGATAGGACCAATAATTGTTGAAGTTAAAAATTGACTTTCAACCATCCATTTGCTTAAAATCAATAATAATTATTATCTTACCAACGAACATGGAGTTTCTTTATTGGGTGTTAATTGCTTGTAGCTATAATATGAAGTGATAGCTCTTCTCTAATGGCTAGTTCCTTATTTAGTCTATAAAAAGGAACCACTCAATAGAAAAATACAAAGAACTATTCTATTAATTGAGTAATCCATTATGAAAGCTATTATAAATTAAAAAGGTTTATTGCATAATGAACAAAAGTGATTTAGCATCCAAAAGACATTCATTGATCAAGCTTGAGAGTAACTCATCTTCAAAATAAAATTTAAAAGACATTTCTTAAGAACTGTATTTACTTTTTCACTCATATCAAGCTTACCTTATGAATGTACTTTGAGAATCTATTCTTGCTTGGGTGAGAGAATTTTTCTTTCTTCTAAAGTGTAATAATCTTTTGGTTTGTAACTCAGAGTTGAGAGACCATTTGAAAGTATCTCTTATGAAAGGTTTAAGGTAAGTACCTGAAAAATATTTTGGGTTAAGGGTAAGTAGTATTTGTTGAACTATTTGTAAGAGGTTGATAATGCCTAAAAATCTATCACTTGTAATGGCTTGGTAAGTGCCCGAAAATTTACTTATGCAAAGGTTGTTGATAACACCTTAAGCCATAAAAATAGTGAAGGCTCTAGTGGAAATACTAAAGGATAGGACATCGACAAGTTTCGTCGAACCTCTATAATCTTACATTGATTCTTCATCTATTTTCACATTTAGTTTGAATTTAAAAATCAACCATTGTCCTATTAAACCCCCCTTTAGGGTACCAAGGGACAATATAAGGATCCCCTATAAATTTAATATGCATGCCCTTACTTAAGGGTTGTACCAATATATGACCTCAATCCTCTCAACCTCCTGATGATCGATCAAAGGTAGGAGTTGCAAGCAAGATTCTACTAGTCCAAGCATAGCCTTAAAGATCAATGGTGCTCACACGTACTATACTTACTAAATGGATAAAATTTAAGAAGAAACCAAATGGTTATAGGTGTCCATAGCCTCCCTTTAACAACTTCTATTCATAATAAACATACCAAAGATGAAGAAGATGCAAGTCTAGCCATGAGAAATGATAAACAATACCCTCAAAAGGTTGTGTATGTGTGAGTATGGTAGGAAATAGAGTGACACACATATTAAATAGGTAGAAAATTAAAGAGAAATCTACGGGTCATAAACTTCATAGCCTCCTTTATCTTTTTCCTTTCACATAACCAATCATAAAAGAGAGAAAACATGATGGAAACTTAGCCATACATAAGCTTAAAAACACCCTAAAAGTACTTTTTAAAGATAAAATATATCTAAACATGGAGAATAGGTGTTATTGGTTGTTGCAACCTACCTCATTCCATCAATTTCCAACCTTAAAATACATAGATAGAAATTAAAAATCAACTAGTAAAAAAGAAAAGGGCATTATTATGAATAGTGCTTATGAGCAGTAGTAATGGCCTATACAAACCACTAAGTTGTCTATATAGACCACTGAGATGTTTATACAAATCTCTAGGGATGTTATTGGTATAAAATTTAAAAAGAGAAAAAGAAGAAGAAAAGGGTGTAAAATGGGCTAAAGAAGGCCTATAATGGCCTAAGAGTTAGGTTATATCTCTTAAAGGCACCTCAAATGGTATTGTTCTTCTAGAAAAAAATAAATATTCCAATGTAGCAAGGGAGTGATGCTTAGTCCTTTACCTTGAACCTTAGGTGTATGGATATGGCAATTAGGTGTTTTTTTTTTTTTTTTATATAGTGTGTTTAAGTCTAAACGTCTAATTTGGTAGCAAATTATTTGGGAAAAATTAGCCTTCTCATCCATTGTGAGAGACAGGTATTTATATGGAAAGTTGAAACATACATTAATGCTATGCACATAGGATGCACTTGATCCTTCTCCCTCACATCCTTTTTATGGATAAGATCATTAAATATTCTAGAATTTAGAATTTTGAAGTTTTCTATACAACTAACAATATGATTCTATAGCCAATTAGCTAAATAACGTCATTATTCCAAAAGTTTCATGCTATTTGGCATTTTATAAGTTGTTTATATAAACATGTAAGTTGGTTGTATAGCCATGTATTTTGCTATATAGATAACTTAAAAAATTCCATCATTGATAGTTTTAGGTTTAGGTGTCTATGGGATATAACTACTTCAAAGTTTATCCATGCTTTTCCTTTTTTAGGCATTATTTTTTTTTACCCTTTAGGGGATGGACTTAACATGGTTCTTTTCATTGGGCTTGCAACCCCAACAATCCAAAAATCTAGTGCTTATAATTTGCTCTCTACTTTGTAGGGCTTCAAAATGATATTTTAATAAAATGGCCATTGCATAATTCACATCAAAGCATTCAACATAAAATATAAATACTAAAAGAAGGATATATTAGGATACAACTTCCTTAATAGCTATACACAATACTAAGGCAGGTTCTTGGCAGTTCTCAGTAAGTATTGGAATGTATAATCTTCTTAACAATTTTTTAGTAGATTCTAAAGTTGCATTCACCTTTTAACAGCTCTTTATGATGTCCTAAGGTTACATTAACAACTCTCTATAAGGTACTAAGGTTTCATTTAGCTTTTCATAACTCTGTAACAGGCACTATAGTGGATCATATCCTTAACAATCCTTTAATCGATGCTAAGGTTGCATTGATCTTCTAGTATCTCTCTAATAAGTTCTATGGTGGATCATATCATTAATAGCTCTCAAGTAGGCATTAAGATCGGTTCTTTTCTCCATAGTTCTATTCTCAGGCTTTTAACTTAGTTCTTCTGGTTTTTCCCCTTGGCGACTTACTTGCATTCTCTTTGTTTTAGGCATTTTTATGGGTTCTGTTGGTTTTTCTCTTTTAGAATCTCTTTGGGTTCTTTTAATTTTACCCTTTAGCATCTTTTTACATTCTCTTGGATTTATTGTCTAACCTTTCTCTAGGCTCTCTTGTTTTGCCTTTTGGTATCTATTTATTTTCTCTTGATTTTTTTCTTTAGCTTCTTTATGGATTCTCTTAGCTTTCATCTTCTTACGAACTCAAAAAAATAATGCTTGTTAATAGCTAATGACTTTTAATTTTCTATATTGTGGAGGATTATCTCCTTACTAGTCCCTTTTTTCCTTTATATTGTCAGTCTTTTATTTGAAGATTTTCTTGCTTTCTATTTCTTGGCCTTTTTGAAAGTCATATTGCATTCGTCATTTATGTTTTATTTCTCTTTTTTTTCCTCCTCTCTTTCCCTTTTTTTCTCTTCTTTTTTCTTTCCTTTTATCCTTTCTTTTTCTTTTTTCTTTTTTCTTTTTCTTTCTCTTTTTTTTTATTTCTTTTCCTTTTTTCCTTTCCCTTTTTCTTTCTCTTTTCCTTTTCATTTTTCTTTCTTTTCTTTTTCTTATTTTTCTTCATCCTTTTTTGTGCATAGCCAAGGTTTTCTTTATAGACAATTAATAGAAAAACATAAAAAGGTTATGGTAAATGACTTTCAAAAAATGGAGGGGACTTTAATTGTTTGTACAGGCAAGTCAATTGTCTATATAAACAACATCAAGGTATATAAAACCCCTACTAACTATTTTGTCTCATCTAACTCATTTCTCCCAAAATTTTACTTTCTTTTGTCTTTTTCTCTTAAATTTATTTAGAATTTGTAGGTATCCTTCAATGATTTTTCAAGATAAAGCATGGCACAACCTCTATTCCAGGCACTCATGACGTTGCTAACATTGCTCCTGCTACAAAATACTTTATTCTTGACATGATGACAACTTTAATCATTGATTACGGCTTTGACTAGGCTTCCCCAATTAAGTTTGTTCATCAAAAGACCTTTTTAAAAGATCTAGAGTTGGGGTTAGAGGTCCTTATCATATACAACCCACCTTTACATCTTTTTGGTGATGCGTCTAGTGAGGTAGAGTTCTTATTCCTTGTCCTTTTGCTATTAATTTTTGCATGCAATTTATTTTAGCTAGTGTTGAACTACGTAAATGTTACGACACATACCTATTATTTTTATGTTGTCTTAGCTACTTTATTATAGGTTTTAACTATCATTATGTCATTTTAAAAAAAAATTCATGCTATGTCAAACAATAATTATCCCAATCATTTTTTATGGTTATGCATTCTTGTCTATTGATATTTGCATCATTGCACTCATCTTGCTATTTTTTGTATCTTGTTGCTATTTTCCTTCTTCCATACTTGTTCTTTAAGTTGTATTATGCATTGCTTTTAAGGGTGATACTTCCTTTATGAAAGCAAGAAGGTTTATAACCCTTATACTCACTTAGTTTTAGTGATTGCACGAGCATGTTTGAAAGTGCATTGCACTGATCAGGATATTGTCCTTATTTGCTCTATTTCCTACCCATGTGTGAATGATAGCTCTGTCATGCACTATTTGGCAAAGCACTAGATAGGTATGACATATTCCTTCCACTTATTACAAATTGGAGAGGTGACAATAAAACTAGCAAATTTCATTTGCATGACAAGGATCAATTGCTTTAGGCTTCCCTTTATGCTAACACTAGGGTCTATGTTAGATAGTTATAATGAGAGTGTATTTTAGCATGTTAGGGTTTGTCTCCTCTTTGAAGGAGAAAAATACTTTCATGCACTCGAGTATCTTATTTGGAGCCTGTTGTCCCTAGGCACCAAGAAGGGGGGGGTTGAATTGGTGTATAAAAATTTAAAATAAAGATGAAGAGAAGAAGAAAGAATAGTAAGGACGCAACGATTTTATAGTGGTTCGGGCAAAACAATCCCTACGTCCACTCTCCAATCACTCAATTGGGTATTTTACT
>CATIWR010053430.1:0-45012 GCA_949677035.1 Omphalea diandra | reverse complement strand
CCACAACATATTCAAATTTCAGGTCAATATAAGACACACACAAAATGTGGTGAATTTTTAAATATTGCCCTGTTGCAGTGTCTTTTCAGTCTGAGTAGGTCTTACTCTCTTGGGTGTATCTCAAATTGTACACATCTAATTACAATGATAATCTACCATCAGTTACAAAACATATGAAGGAACATTTTTCATGTTTCACTCATTATCTAATTCGGTCCATAAGGTCACCAAAACAAAGGACCGATCTCAGGATGTACAGGTTTGTAACATGTTGCCAACCAGTCATGATGAAGAGACAATATCTGGCAAACCTATTTCACAGGTATGTACATCATACATAAATGTACAACTTTTAAGTGTGGACAATCATCAAATTCTGAATCTATGGCCATCAAATACTTGGAAAACAGATTCAAAAGAAATGTGGGTTTCATTCTGGTACGGAGTTAGTCCCAATCAATGAGCCATAACTCTTTCCACACAGCAAATCAATTAAAACTGGTTTACAAGTGTTTAGAGAGGACATAATTCTACAAATTTCATGTTTTACACTTTGTCAAAATCAGAACATAAAGCAATCAAAATATAAGAAAACAGAAGGCTATATCATCTCGGTTAGGATTTGACCTAGTCCTACTGAAGGGGTCATATCTCCTCACATACACAAAATCAAGCAAAACTGTTTCATACACATTTATATTAGACATAAAGCTACAACTTTCATATTTTTCACTTTCCCTAATTCCTCTTTTAGGTTACGACATCCTGGGTGCAAAATTCTGCTCTAACAGCAAAATCCAACAGAATTAGCTCTTATTCTCTTGGATTACAACTTCCATCCATGAGATCTACCTCAATTACTCCATAATTCTCACTAACCATGCGTGATTAACATGTCATTAGATGTTAATTCCAGTTAAGAAGAAGATAAATTTACTTACCTACTGTCCTAGAATTTAAAAACCCTAGGCAGCTCACTCTTCTCCCTTTATTCTTCTTCTTCTTCTTATTCTTCCTCTTCCTTTCTTTCTTCTTCCTTTGCTCTCTCTTGTTTCTGGTATACCCCATGTTTTTCCCTCAAAATCTGACCTTAATTTTCTGTATTGTTATCTTAAATAAGTCAAAAGATTGGGGCTAGTTTCCTATTGGTTGAAAGTTAAAAGTTTTGCTTTTAGTCTCTCTTCTTCACTCATAAAGCACTTCCATCCATCTCCTAATTCCTAGATACTCCTTATACTTTTAATTAAGCTCTAAAACACCATTATTTATGATATTATAACATGCACACAACATGAAACAATTTGCCATACAACTATACAAACACTACATATATGTTCAAGTGTCCCCAAATGCAATGGTGCTTCTGAATGATTATTTATCTAATGCATATGCTCATGTGATAATGCCAATAAATGTGGCTAGGGATGTTACATTTAAGTAGTGCCACAATTGCTCCTAATAAGTCCACAGAAATTGGCAAAGAAAGTACTCAATTTGATGACTTTGCTAAATAGCTAGAGAAAACACAAAAAGCTCTATGCGCTAAAGTTTAAAGAAGGAAACAAATATTGAAGAATTGTGTGCTCACAAACTCGAGAAACTACTTAGCTAATTTCCGCATGCTTGATCTATCAAAGTTCACATAAAATGTAAAGAACCATGTTCGTTCATATGTGTTAGTCATGAAAGCATCTAGGGTACCGATAGATACAATGTTTGAGTTTTTTGAGTTATCATTAGAAGGGTCTACTAAAATATGTTACTTTAACCAACCAAAGACTATCAAGGAAGACTGAAAGGAGCTGACAGTGACTTTTGAAAAACACTATGCTTGCAATTTAGATCTAGAGGTCACACTACAAGACGTAGAGTCATTGAAGTGTTTCAATGATTACATTAGGAGATGGAAGAAAACAGCCTCAGAAGTAGCCATAAAGCCCATAGAGAAATAGTAGGTCAGAGTGATTATGAAAGGGTTTTTACCTGGAATCAACATCATAATTAAAGGAATGTTGGCAAAAAATTTTGAGGATCTGTAAGTAGGTTTACAAGTTGAAGAGCTAGAATCTGAGTCAATAAGGCAGTACGGGGAAGAGGAAGTGCCTCGTTTTAGCCCTAGGTAGAAGGGAACAAAATGATTGATGTTAATGTAGTAAGGGTGCCTAAACAATTTACAGATTTGGGAATGCCTCTGTCTAAGGCATTTAAGAGGTTGCAAAAGAAAGAGGTGTTGAAACCTTTAGCACTAAGACCACCTCTTAATCCACTGCCTAAGGGATATAATGCCAATGTCTACTGTGCTTTTCATTAAGGAGCGGGACACACCACTGATGACTATTACAAACTGAGGCATGAGATTTAGGACTTTATCAATAATAAGACGATAGTTCCACTAAACTTTGGAAAGCTTAGCATCTGAGGGAAACCTTTCCCAAACTATCAAAATGTAAGTGTTGTTGTCACGGGTATGTCATGTGATGCATATATGCAAATATAACATAATTAAAACACATGTGAATTAGGTTAAGGATGTTATCATTCTTCCCATTTTTGAAAATTTCATGCTCGAAATTTGCTTATTAGAACTCAAGAATAGATAGGGAAATTGTCGTCTCATATGTCCCTTTACTTCCTAAGTAGCCTCTTTAGGCTAGTGATGGCTCCATATCACTTTAACAATTGGTATCACTCAATTCCTTAACTGTTTTAATTGTCGATCAAGGACTTCAACTAGTTTTTTATAATAAGTCATATCATCAGAGAATTCAATCTTTGGCTCTGATAATATATGGCTAAAGTCAGAGTGATACCTTTGGAGCATGAAAACATGGAAAACATCATGTGTCTAAGATAATTATGCTGGTAATGTCAATTGATATGACAAACGCCTAATTCTCTCTATGATCTCATATGGCCCAATGTACCTTCGACTCAATTTTCCCTATTTACTAAATCTAAGAATGCCTTTCCATAATGAAATCTTCAAGAAGACTTTATCTCTAACATGATATTCCATTTTTTGCCTATGCCTAACAACATACATTTTTTTGCCTCTTTTAAGTAGCGCATAAACATCTTTTGACTACTTGGATTTTGGCCATTATATCTTATACCATCTTGAGACCCTTTAACTATCTTATCCCTTCAACATCCTAAAAATCAAACTTCTGCATTTTCTGCCATATAAAGTTTCATACAATGCCATTCCAGTACTAGAATGATAGTTATTATTATATGCAAATTACATTAATGGCAAACAATATCCTAGTTGCCTTCAGATTCTAACACACAAGTTCACATCATATCTTTTAATGTCTAAATAATCCTTTCTGATTAACCATTAATTTGTAGGTGAAAAGTTGTGTTAAAATTCAAATGAGTACCCTCGGTTGTTTATAAGTTGTTCTAAAAATGAGAAGTAAATTGAAGATCTCTATCTGACATAATAGAAACAGGAATGCCATATAATCTTCCAATCTTAGCAACATATATTTTAAACAATTTATGGAGCGAAGAATATGTCTATCATATAAGCATGAAATGTCTAGATTTTATGAGTATATCCACAATAACCCAAATAACATTATGTCTTTTTCTATGTCTGAGGCTAACTAATAATAAAATCCATTAAAATTTTTCCCCATTTCCATATAGGAATAGGTAAAGAATGTAACTTACTTATCGGTGCCTAATGTTCCACCTTGATTTATTGTCAGGTCAATCATCTTGATGAAAACTTAGGCTATATCTTTTTTCATTGTTGACCATAAAAAATGTGATCACAAATTTCTATACATTTTTATACTTTCAAATGCATAGCATATGATGCATTGTGTGCCTCTTGCATAATCTTTAATCTCAAGCCATCAACATCTAGTATGCAGACTAAACTAACTATTACTATCATCCATCATCTATAATTGAAAAATCGATCTTCTTATCTTTCTATATCTTCAATATCATTTTTCTACAAATGTGGATCCTTTCTTTGAGTTCCTCTAATTTTATCATCTATCATTAGTTTTAACTGAACCATAGCCATTAAAGTTGTCACATTCTCAATCTCAAATTTCATATTTAAAGCACAAAAATTAACTAAGGATGTCAAATTACAACCAACCATACCAGCAGCAAAATCTAAGGCTTTTCAGATTAAAGCATTAGCAAAAACATTAGCCTTACTTAGATGATG
Source organism: Omphalea diandra (assembly GCA_949677035.1). Classification (NCBI taxonomy): domain Eukaryota; kingdom Viridiplantae; phylum Streptophyta; class Magnoliopsida; order Malpighiales; family Euphorbiaceae; genus Omphalea; species Omphalea diandra. The sequence continues at coordinate 40,820 of CATIWR010053430.1, read as the reverse complement.
ACTAATAGTGAAATCATAGTCTTTCAATAATTCTATCCATCTTTTTTACCTCAAGTCTATGTTAGAATATATTTCAAGCTTTTGTGATATGTCAGAATCTAAAATATCTCTTTATATAAGTAATGCCTCTAAATTTTCAAGGTATGGACAATGGCTACTAACTCTAGGTCATGTGTAGGATAATTCAACTCATGAGGCCTTAGCTATTGAGAAACATAAGTTATCACCCTTATATACTGCATCGAAATAGAACCTAAGCCCCATTTTGAAGCATCAATGTACACTACAAATCCACCATTTATTGAAGGCAAAGTCAAAACTAGTGTTGTAGCTAATTTTTTTTTTTATTTCTCAAAACTCTACAAACATTGATCATCCCATTTAAATTATGCATTCTTACTTAGCAATTTTGTCAATAGCCCAGTAATAATAAAGAATACTCCCATAAATTATCTATAATAACTGGCCAACCCGAGAAAACTATGCACCTCTAATACATTTTTAGTTAGATCCTACTCCAAAATGGCTTTCACCTTAGTTGGATCAAGATGAACACCATGTTTGGATATAACATGCCTTAAAAAGGGCACTTATTCCATCCAAAAGTCACATTTGCTTAATTTGACACAACTATTTTTCCTTTAAAATCTATAATACGATTCTTAAATGTTACTCATGCTCTTCATGATTTTATGAGTATATGAGAATGTCATCAATGAACACAATCATAAACAAATCAAGATATTGTTAGAAGGTATGATTCATTAATGGATAAATGTTTTCGGTACATTAGTTGACCTAAATAGCATAACAAAGAACTTATAGTGACCATACCTAATGCGGAAGGCTGTTTTTACAATATCTAGCTTAACTACCTTCAACTACCAATACCTATATCTCAAATCAATTTTTGAAAATACCATTGCACCTCAAAGTTGATCAAGTAAATCATCAATTCTAGGCAAAGGATATTTATTCTTTATCATTACTTGATTTAATTGCATATAATCACTACACAATCCCATGCTTTTATCGTTTTTCTTCATAAATAACACTGGTGCCCCCTAAGGAAATGTATTGGGTCAAATGAAACCTTTTTCTAATGACTCCTCCAATTGTTTCTTTAATTCTTGCAATTTTATTGCTGCTATTTAATATGGTGCAATAGAAATAAGTACCACTTTTGGTCAGGTCTCAATATTAAAATCAATTTTTCTATATGGTGGCAAACTGGGCAAGTCATCAAGAAATACTTTTAGAAACTCTCTCACTATAGGAATGTCTACCAACCCCAGACTAGGAATGTTGGAGTCCACTGCACTAGCTAGAAATGCATCACAACCATATTTGGTCAATTGAAATGTTTAAATTGTTGATATCAAACAACTTGGGATAGTATTGCTCTCCCAATAAATGTAACTCTTAGTTTCCCTAAAGATTTTATCATCAATTTTTCAGTATGATAATTTAGAACTATATGATGCTTTGCTAATCAATCTGCACCCATAATAATATCAAATCCTTTAAAGTTCATCAATATCAAATTTAGGGGCAATATAACACCACACACAAGCACTAGACAAGTTCTACATACTTTGTTTACAATTACACTACCTCCAGTAGGCATCAAAACACATAAATCATATCCCAAAGATTCAACTACACCATGTACCCGTGATGCAAATTCTCAAGACATAAATGAATGTGTGGATCTTAGGTCTATTAAAACATAAGTATCTAAATCATAAATAAAAAGTATACTAGAAATAACTTTGTGAGCTGTTGGAGCCTTTTTATGAGTAATAGCATAAACTCTAGTACGAGGCTGAGTATGGGCTACTTGTCCACTACTAAGAATTGAAATTGTTCCACCATGTCCTCCTTTGCCTCTACCTCATCGTTTGTCATTACGTGTGTAACCATTGCAAGTGCATAAATTGCTCAAATACTATAATAATATGTAGAGATCATTCCCACGAGAATTGTTTCTTATAAGCACTAATCAAGTCTTAATTTTTCTATTATATACCAACTGAAATAATAAGATAATAATAAACAAAAACTAAAATTGAAAAAATAATTAAACAAAACTAAAATTTAATTAAAAGAAACTCTTATGGCAATGATTTCTAGAGAATTTGAGTACACTATAATATCATTTCACTAATATATCAAAAGAACTGTTTGGATTGAGATTAAGTTATGTTTAAAGATGGATTTTCCTAATTTACCTAATAATCTCTCTCGAGTAAAATTAAGTCTATTATTATTGAAATTAGGCCTACTCTAATGGTTTCAAAATTCAATAATAATGCATTGAGCTTCGCGAATAATACTTGAATATCTCTAGAAGTAAAGCCTACTCTCTCTGTCTCAATCTCTTAGTTTGATATGTTAGGACTAATTCTAGACTCTCACTCTCTCTCCATCATCTAGAATCTCAAGTTTTGCACATATACGACCATTCTTTCATACAAGATAAATTAGATCAAACATAATAAATCAAGACACCCAACATAATTGACATAAAAAAAATCACTTCATAAAATCATAAAATAAATATTGGACTTTCACTCTAATCCCTAGAATGTTCATCTTAAAAGAAGAAAAAAAAACAAAGAAGAAAGAATCCATTGAATTTAAATAGAAGAATTTCCAAAAAAAAAAAAGTCTTGAAAAATAATAAAAACCCTAAGAGAGAAGCTCTCTTTAATCTTTACAAAATCTTCCTCTTAATTGGTGTATATGTTGCATCCACTTTTCTCTCCTAAAAACCTGCTCTTTTTTTACCCAAGAATCCCTACCCAAAATCGGTCAAATCTCTTCTAAAAGCAGCTTGCAATTTTCATTTTAAAAACTAAATATGACCCATTGCATGGCCTAATGCATGGGTCATGCAATAGCCCATATATTTATTTGCTAAGCCTAAATCTGCGTTTACTGACTGATCAACTCAGTGTCACCACATGGTCAGATGCATAGGCCATGCAACATTGTTAAAAATTATAATTTAGCTCTTTTTTAAGGGATTCTTATGTAAACACAAAAGAGACATTAATTAACTTATTCTAGAATAAAAACACTATTAAAAACTAGAAAATTTTCAAATTTCTAACCTAAAAATATATGTTAAAAGAATTTATATCATTTTCCTCTACTTGGATCATGAACATTCTCCCCAACACTACTTTGGCCAAGTACACAAGACTCTCCTCCAATCACACATGACATTGGGCAATCTCAACTCCTATGGTCTTATTGTCTACAAGTATAATAAGGAAGCCTTTTAGGCTCCCAGCATTCTAAAAATGAGTTTTTTCACAATTAGTACAAATTGTGCCTATACCTATACCTACTATGCCATTTAGTCCTCTCCTACTATTTGAGCTTTCAAAACCACCATAGCTACCTTTACCAGATGTTATTGATGTTAATCTACCAAACTGACTCTGACCTGTCTCTTTGATTACCAATACCACTTTGAAATCTTAAACTAACAAACGATGTAAAACCAACTTTTTTTATTGCCCTATTTAGTTCTCCACTCCATCCTAATTTCTCCTCCTTTTAGCCTCAATTGCATTCTTCTCTTAGATCACCTGCTTAGCTTAACTAGTTATTGCTAATGGTGTAGCAATTGGCTGGTTTGATTGCCAATCAATCTTGAATTTCTAACCTCAGTCCCTTCTCAAACTTTTAGCACTTCAATTCTCTATAACCACATACTTTGGGGCATATCTTGAGAGTTTAACAAATTGTACTTCATAATTTGCCACCATCATATCATTTTGCTTCAATTAAAAAACTCCAAATTCTTATTATCTAAGTACATTTTAGGGCATATCTTAGGAGTTTAACAAATTGTACTTCATAATTCACCACTGTAATATCATTATGCTTCAACTAGAAAAAATCCATCTTTTTCTTATCTAAGTATATTGCTAGTGTGTATTTATTTGCAAACTCCCTTAAAAAATCATCCTAGGCCTAAGTCATTGGTTGAGTAGTGCCACTTGGAATGGTCTCCCATAAATCTAAGATGTTCTTTTAGATACTTTAACTTTGCTCTAGGGGGCATCTAAGCCTATTCAAGATTATCTCAGTTTTTTTAAGCCACTCTTCAACTTCAGTAGGATCTATAGTGCCCTTAAAGTTTTTTGCCCTTTACTTCCTTAATCTGTCATAACTTTTGTCTATATCAAGTCCAACATATGCTTATGTAGCAAATCTCTGCATTAACTTAGCAAATTGTATGATATTTAGGTTTACACCCATAACTCGATTACTCCCTAGCATCTTAAGATTCTTTACAGTATGGTTAACATGCTCATTTGTTTGAATAGACTCATCCCCAACCTCTAGGCTAACATGAATTCTATGAGGTGCATCCATACTTCTATGTACTAATGAATGTAAGTATTAACATAATGCATATATCACATACCATATATTCACATTACATATTTCCATAAAGTCATTTACCTACTGTAATACCACTAAAATGTGACATCTCATTTCCTAGATTTTTGCTTATCTAAATTTGCTCAATTTATTAAGTAGCTTGAGTTATTAATCCACATTTAATAATCATTTCCAAAACGTATGCATTAACTCTCATAAAGTATAAAGAACTAAAGTGACATAACATCATCAAAATTCTCTCATACCATCCCATTGTCATTAAAAGATCTTTCTTCATTTGTTTTAAACATTTTTATACATCTTATATTATAATATAGTAACTATTTACAACAACATACATGACTAAAAGAAACAAAATACTAATATATATTAGCCCAACCTCTATCAAACTGTTAGAGAGCAACTTCAAAATGCAAAATGAAAGCAATCTCTAGTCTACTTTTCCTAAAAGAAAATCAAATGCAAATGAATGAGCTTGCATACTCAGTAAGTAAACAATTAATGATACTTAAGTCACAAATAGCACAATAAGCATTTAAATATAAATAATCTAACATCCTATCCATGCACGTAATAAAGAATTTTTAATTTTTAATGTCATATAGGCTATCAAATGTTATTGCCACAAATGATATCATATGTTGTTGTCACACAGGCTGTAGAGTATCATTGCCACATAAGTTATCAAATGTTCTTACCACACAAGCTATCATATTTTGTTATCATGCAAACTGTAAGATATCATTGCCACATAGGTTATCAAATGTTATTGTCATACAAGATATAATATGTCATTGCCACAAAGGTTATACCATTCTTTTTAATTGCTTGCTCAAACAATATCAAGTAATAGTCTTTTAGCAGTTTATTTATAAATCCAACAAAATTCCAGCAATATAACTACTAATAACAATATCCATTAACCTTGGCAAATCATATCCCAAAATACTTTCATTCTCAAGCTATAATTTATCAATATCTCATCAAATAAATAATTCAAAACTCTAATAATCTTTTCATCAATATATCTATTAGTATCATCTCAATAAATACATTTCAATCCATAGAATATAAACTCATGGCATTTGACCAATCACATGTAATATGTATCATTAACTATTTACTTACCTCTTTCTTTAAGCTATTAAGTCATGGATGGTCCCGAGCTATTCCTAATACTATCTTCAATGCCTTGAGAACTTATTTTAGTACACCCAATCAATCCATGATGATAAAATGAAATTTTTATCTTTTTTATGCATGTGTGCTTTAGTAAAACATCATGACCTTAGTAGGCTATTTTTATAATTACTTTTGGTCCACACATTCAAATGACTCAATTCTTTTTATACTTAAACTAGACATATATGGATATAACATATCCAAAATTCAACTCAAAATATGTACTACATAATTTATGGTGAATTTTATAAATTTACCATGTTCCTAGTGCAATTATATGTTGGATTGACCCACAAACTTTACTACATCTCAAAACATATATGTCCAATTAGAATACTAATTTAGAAACAATTACTTAACATATAAATAAACATTTTTCATGTTTTACACATTCTTTAATTCAACTTATATGGTCCCCAAAAGAAACGGGTAATCTCAGACTTTACAGATATGAGCAGGTTCAGGATCAATCCCAATCAATGAGCCATATATTGTATCACACAAAATAATAAGAAAAAAAAATATTTTATAGGCATTTAGATGAGACATAAACCCTTAATTTTCATGTTTTGAATTTATTAATTCATCTAGGGTTATGAAATCATAGGTGTAATAGTCAGCCTTTAAACCAGAATCAAATTAATTTAGCTCATATTCACTCTCAACAAATTCTCAAACATGAATCCTAACTACAATTACTTCATAATTATCTCTAATTGTTCATGATTAATATTTCATGGAAGTGAAATTTTATGGAAAAATAATATGAAATCACGTATCTTTCACCAAATCTAGAAAACCTTAAGATTCCTTCCAAGTTAATTCTTCTTTCTTTCTTTCTTTGTTTCTTTCTATACTTGCTCTCCATTTTTCTTATTATATCCTTTTTTTTTTTGTCCTATTTTATTAGCCCCTTAATGGAAGAAAATTCTAATTTGTATTCTTATTCTAATAAGATAAAAGATTAGTATCTTATTTCTATTGGATAAAAGTTTTAATTTTCTTTTGTAGTCTATTTTCTTCATTCCTTCATCACCTCTATCCTTTTACTAATGTTCATCAAATCCTTATACATTTAATAAGTTTAAAGATAGCCCAACTTAAATTATAGTAATATGCATGTCACATATGACAATTTACTATGTGACTATTCAAATGTCTCAAATGCAATGACGTAAGTGTTGTTGTCATATTTATGTCATATGATGCATATATGCAAATGTAACATAATTAAAATCCATATAAATTAGGTTGAAGATATTACATATTTACAGAGGGAAACGGGTGCAACTATGTCGTATGGCATGGATTGCACCTTATTCCTTCCTTTCTTACACTATCTGACGGTAGATCAATGAATATTTTGGAGTTTAGGATTTGAAAATTGTTTATGCAAACTAAGGGTTGTCAATATAGACTTTAGATTGGTTGCACAGCCCTCCAAACCTAATGATTCATAATTCTAGAAGCTTCCTCCTATTGGGAGTCTATATAACTCTTTAGAGGTTTGTAGAACCTTCTTCAATTAGTTGTATAGCCAACCATGTTGGCTATACAAATCACAACTTTCTTCCCTAAAAGCTTTTTTAGTTTAGGGTGTTTGAGGGGTAACTTTGATTCAAGGCTCTTTCTAAACTTTTGCCCTTTTTGGGCATTGTTTCTTCTATTCTTTTAGAGAATAATTCATTTAGTTTTTTATCATTTGGCCCACATCCTAATAATCCAAAATCTAGTGCTCACAATTATATATATATATATATATATATATAATGAGCATAAATTAAAAAATATTTTTTGTAAAAAATAATCAATACCCTTGGCCTAATACAAACTAGGATGGATTGGTATTTTGTTAATCTTATGGAGTTGAGTGCAAATTTATTAAAAATCCAATTAATATCTAAACCGTAATCATTTATAATATAAGCTCAATTAGTAAGAAAGAATATTATTTCTCTCTTATAATTGCAGATTCAAATTTATTAATGTCATGTAAATATAAATTTGTATGAATTTATTATTAATTTATTTGAAATAAACTATCCAAAAAGGATAGAATATTAGTTAGCGAACTCTATTTTCAATTGGAAATCAATCGTTTGTCATTATAAAAAAAAAAAAAAAGTAAATATTTAATGATCTCTAATGCAAATTGGTTTAAAATCACAATAATTAAAAAAAAAAAAAAAAAAAAAGCAAACAAATAATGAAAGAGATGAATACCTGCAAACTCAAATGGTTTTCCGTCTTCTTAATCATTTCGCTATCACGGACCATTGGTCGGCTAATGATATTTCTTTAAAGGCATGAATGGCGTTGGGAAGCAAATTGTTGTCGAGGAAAGGACAAGTTCAGCTTCATCATTCAGACCGAGGTGGGACTTGTATCCATAGCAATATTATATAATAGCGTTTTAAGAGAGTAGACAATAAAGTATTCGACACAAGTTGGCTCCATAATATTTTTATTATAAATATTTTAAAATAAATATTAGATATTTCACAAAAAAAAAAATTAAAACTTAAATGTTTGTTTTTATTTATAGACATCTTAATTACCGAGCAGATTTCTCGATAAAGAAAAGTAGATGATGCACGATGACGGACATCATATTTATCCTTATAAATTATAATTTTGAATAGTAATCTATGCCCTCAATTTTCATTTTTGTCTTTGACAAAATTAAATTTTACCCAGCCTTAACAATTACAATAACTTTAGTTGAGAAATAAAAGATATATAAAAAGCAATAATAATTGCAGCTTTCTTTTTAAAAAAAACGAAACTAAAAAAAGACAATTATTTCAGGTAATTTAATTTTCTATTTCCAATTGTCATTTATTTTTAACGTTTTTCCTTCTTTTATGCCTTATAAATTTCAACTTGGCTCTTATGAATTATTGTTTTCTTTTTGTCCAAATTTAGCGGTACAATAATATTTGAATTATTCATTTCTTGTTGATCAATTGACTGCTAATTATTAAATTTTAGATTGAAAGCTAGCTACCAAGCAATTATGGTGGGCATAGATACTTCTTTGTCTTTGTATGAGAGTTTTCACCGCCTAAATTAATCATGAGTTATCTTTTTGTTTCTTTTTTTGTCAATCAAACCACAAGTCTTCTAATGGATTGTTGGTTTGGTGAACAATTGGGTAATTTGCATTAATAATCATTAAATTATAATCAAAATTTTAATATAGTCATTAAAATTTAATTTTGATCAATTAAATCACTAAACTTTAATCTTTATTCTATTATGATTTGTTGACCTATTTTCTAGTGATTTTATTCTATTATTAAATTATTTTAAATTTTTATTCATAAAAGAAATTTAAATTTCTATTTTTATAAGTTATGATAAAACTCAAAGCATAAAATCAATTTAGAGTTAAAAAATCATAAAAAAAAATTAGTTAATAAATCACGTTAGAATAAAATTAAAGTTTAGTGATTCAATTTAGTAAATTTGATCTTTAACACCATAATAAAATTTTGATTATATTTCTGTGACCATGGGGGTTAATTATCCATAGAAAATTATATTTCCAAAAATGAGAAATAACTTTGTAAATATTTTTTTTGTGTAATTTGATAAGATATAATTAAATATAATGCGATATAATAGGTGGTAATATGATTTTACATTATATTTAATTAATTTATATTAAAATATATGATTAGATTTGATGACTTTTCATATTATGAGTCCTTTATATTGTGATCACTAAATTAATTGATATAAAAAAATTTAAGTCACTTAATTTATGTCACAAAAATTAATTTATTTTTTAGAAAATAAATAAATAATTTTATTTTAATGATTAATAATTGAATAAGATAAAAATATAAATTTAATGAAAACAATTTAGATTAGGTTTAGTTTATTCAAGTTCCTATTATTTGTCTCTTCATATATTATAAAAATTATTTTAGCTGTGGTGAATAAATTATAGACTAACATCACATTTATTTTAAAATATTATTTATAAATTTACTATTTTGATTTTAAATATGTTAACTACTCAATTCTTTCCTTTTATTATGCAATTTAGATTTCACATTAATAATTATCATTAAAATTTATAATAACATCATTTACACTCTTCATTCGCTACCATATCTTCTCAACAAATAATTTAGGTAAACTAGCAATAAAATATTTATTTCAAAAAAAATGAAAATAATCAATTTTAGGAAAAACATTAATAAGAAAAATATCATTATACCCTCTAAAATCTTGCAATTTTGGACAGCTAAGTTAGTCAAAATATAGCTTGAAATTTATTATGTTCACCAATAAAACTTTTTATAATATATAGCAAAAATTAAATGTCAATAGCATCAGATTTTAACGATATAAACCTGATTTTATTTTCAATTTTAATAACTATTTTAGTAGCATTTAAAATTTAATTTTTACTTTTGTTATGAACATAATTATCTCACCATCCTTTAAGTTGACCGATAGAACTATAAATTAAATTATTAGCAACATTGATTTTAGAATTATCTCTAATTTTATAAGCAAAATAATTCGTCATTTCTTGGAAAATGTTCAAAATCAAATATTCACTTAAACTATCAATATTGCATTTATAAGTAGATTCATCATCATAGATAGATTGAACCATTTCACTTATTTTCTCATATTGAATATCAATAATTGATGACTTAAGATAAAAATTTTGTACTCTAAGAAAATTTTTACTATAATATATTTAATTAACAAATAAAGAAGATTATTCTTGAAATTGAATTTCAAGATTATCAATATCTTCTTTGATTAGAATAGAAATACATCGAGAAGAGATGTAAAAGAGATTGAAATATTTATATTATTTAATCTTTTTCTGAATTTTCCCTAAAATTTCTTTTTCTAAGGTAATTTTACATTGATCAAGTAAAGTAAAAGGTTAAAAAAAATAAGATTTAGAAGATCAATAACTAGAATAGGTAAAGAAGAAAAAGGCCTCAAAAAAATTTTATAATTCTATCAAATCAAGTTTAGAAAAAATAGTAAGTAAAATCAGATTAGATAATTATTTTGAAATTGAAAATTTTTAATATCTCTCAAAGTGGGTTGTTTCTTATCATCGTCAATAACATTAATAATCTTAAAAGAAGAAACAATAGCATCTCTATTTTGAATACTAACTTTAATTTCCTTGAAGGGGTAAACAAAATTGATATGAAATTTGAAGAAGTAATTCAAGATTTAGAAGATCTTTTATTGATATTTAAATTATTTGAATGGAAAATCAATATTATTTTACTCACAATACATAGAAAATAAATATTAAATCTAATAGTATTCATATGATTATAATAAACATTTTTTTATTTTAACATGTTTTTTACTATCAAATTTATCAGCAAACCAATCTCTTTATTCTTGAGAAAGCTTATTTTGGAAAAAAAAATTTATCAATTGTAAATTCTTTTCAAAGTATACTAATTGTGAAAAGCATTTTATTTGCGGTATGGATAGTGTTAACCCTTATGCATCAAGAAAGGGATTGAATTGGTGGCAAATTAAAAAATTATAGGTGTAAAAAAAATAAAAAATGAGAGGAAGAAACAAATATAATACACAAGGATTTTATAGTGGTTTAGGTATTAACCAACCCTACATCTACGCTTCAATTCTTTAATTAGAATTTTACTAACTCATAAATAATACAAGGTGTTTTCTTAAACTCACTCCCAAATTTATTGTTTAACACTCACACATAATCCAATTATAACTTGTGTTTATGGTTAACACATAATCCTACGAGAGTTTCTCTAATCTAGACTCACTTTCAAATCCAAATTCCAAGCGTTTAAAACTCACACCAAACCTTACAATAGCATTCAAAGTACTAAAACAACCAAAAGTATAATCAGATTGAAGTTTGAGGCTTTGAGAATTATATTTGCAAGAGCTTGGCTATGAAAAATGGTAATTCTTCTACATTGAAGGCTATTTGGGAGTTTTTATAGTATACAACAACTAAATAACCATTATTAACAAACTAGGTGCAAATCTCCCACCGTTGAGCTAGAAAATATGCATCTAATGTTAATTAGAAGAATTTCGCGGTTACGACATCTTTTGAAATGTCTTCTGCAGTTAAGAACTTTGTTTCACAACTGCGATCTTTGAATATATCTAACGACTAGTTGACACATGACGTTCTTCAAGTGGATTCTCAGCTAGTTGTTGCAATGAATTTTTAAATTGCGTAGGTCACCGTCGCGATTTCAACTTCCCACTTGTGATTTTAGTTTTACGCTGCAAATAATAGTCACAATATTGAACATATATTGGTTTGCTTGTTTTTGCCACTTGGAGATCATGAGTTGTGGTCATGAATTACTTCTTTTGGTCACAATCCTCCTATCTTCGTTGTAATTTGCAAGTGCAGTCTATGTTCTTAGAGTTCTTGCAAAACTTATTCTCAACTTATTTTCTGCAAAATCAATACTAAATCAACATATTAGCAACTTCAATTTATCTATCAAGATCAAAATAGAGATTGACCAAGTTCGTTGTCCAACTTAGGTCAACATCTCACCACTTATCTTAGATATTTAATAAATTTCTTAATTAAAAAGGTTTAGAAATATTGCCAAAAACATTAATATTTTGTAATTGAGTATTTAAATGTGGAATAAAAAGTCTAAAAATGAGTACACTGTATACTATTTTAAAATTCATTTATCATTGAAAAAGCACTTCTAGCAGGAAATAAATTTGATTTGGATAGTTCTATTAAAATTCTCAATAATACTAGATATAGTATAGATAAAATCAATGCAGCTAGGAGTTAAAAATATCTCATAAATCTCATGCACCAACTAGATGAAGCCCATCTCATCTTAGCCTTCTAAGTGTGTGAATTCTACTATATTGAGAATTAATTTAAAAAATAATGGTTTTATTTATAGAAAAATATGTCTAGATTGAAACTACACATTACTTTATAATAAATTATATAAATAACAATAATAGATTTACAATTATGAAAAATTAAATTTTGTTAGACTAGATTATTCAAACCTAAGTCAAGACTCTCTTTTGATCTTGATAATATAGATTGAAAGTTCTAATGTCAATTTTAAGTGTTGTTTTTACAGTTTATAAGAGTTATTTTGTTTGGAATTCAAAATCTCCAATCTCGTAAAGTTCATCCAAATTCGTGGTGTGTACATTCTAAATTGCGACCGCGAATCAATCACAGAAAGGATGAAGCTAGGCCAGAGGAATTCGCGGGCAAATTCACAGCCGCAAATCAGCTGAAGGAGCTTTGGTTGAATTACAGAGGAATTCACGATCTCAGCCGCGCCCAGGACACAGTGATCTTGCGATCGCAACTTTTAAGAGTGTGTTATCCCTAGGCACCAAGAAGGGGGGTTGAATTGATGAATAAAAATTTCAAGAACAAAGATAGAGGGAGAAGAAAGAGTAACAGAGAGATAATTAATTTATAGTGGTTCGGGTATAATTGACCCGATGTCCACTCCCCAATTACTCAATTGGGTATTTCACTATCTCAATGGTGTTTTCAAGCTCACACCCAACTTATACAACTTGTGTTTTGATGGCTAACACACAACCTTACGACAAACTGTTTTCTAGGCTAACACAAAACCTCACTTAAGTGTTTCACTAGGCTCACACTTAAGTCTTTCTAGAAGTGTTTTAATAGGCTAACACAAAACCTCACAACTTGGTGTTTAATGCTCACACTTAACAATCACAATTTCATAAAGAAGATGAAGAAAATGAGTAGCAAAGATTGAGACCCTTAATCAATTGTAATAAATTCCTTAGTAACCTTCTTCATGGTTGTTTGGTGGAGTATTTATAGCCAAACTTCACCAAAGAGATGTTGCAGATCATAGCTCATCAAATCTTTGAGACATGCTTGACAGATTTTGCATTAAATGCTTGTCACGATGAAATCGCGGTCGCTACTGCCGTTCGCGGTTGCGAAATCCAAATTTTTCAAGAGAAACCCCATTTGTGTCTAACGACTAGTCCACATGGCAGATTCTTATTAGTTCTCCAAAAAAATATGGTCGTTATCTTTTACCTACTTTCAGAAGTCATGGTCGCGAGTTTTCTTGCACAGGCCGCGATAGAGGACGCGAATCCAATCTGCCAAAGTGGTTAACTTTCTTCCACAGGGTTCGCGGTCGCTACCAGCAAGATGTCTCCATGATTTCTGACTTTCAACAGTCTTCTGGGACACTTGTCAAGCTGTGGCTGTGGACTTGCTTCCCTCTTGAATATCTTTGAAATTCGCGGTCGCGACTCAGGCAAGACTTATACCGCGAATTCATCTGTGTCAATTTGGCTTCTTTCTTTCCAAGGGTCACAGCTGAGAATGGCTCTGTGATTTTGCCTGCTTGAATTTCAGCATGTCTTAACATGAGTCGCGGTCATGAATCCTAGATTGCGGTTGCGATTTACATGTCACTTTGGAGTTCATCAACTCCTTCAATTCTTCTTGAGAGATTGATTCAATTATGCAAAAACAACACTTATTTGAAATATTAGTGATGATCAATCTACTTTGTCAAGATCAAAAGAGGTTCTAAACCTAGGATTGATTATCCTAGTCCAACAATACATGTAATAGAACATAATCATATCATACAATTATCACATACACCCATTGAATCCAATTATGGTTTTTACTCACCTTTTGATGTTATCGACCTTTACGGTAGGTTTGGTTCTCTCTCTATGGCTTCCTCAAAGTTTTGAGACCCTAAAATTTAATACATACATGGTTACAAGTATGTCAAAATGATTATGAATGCTTGGTGCATGATCCATGCAAGTGGACCTCTGTTTATGCATATATTCTTAATAAGGCAGCCTGAGCTTGCTACACTCTCACAGCAATAACTCTAGATATACTCATCCAAATGACTTGATTCTTTTTTTCAAACAAACTAGACATATAATGGGACAACATAATCAAATTTCAGGCTAATATCAGATACACATAAAATGTGGTGAATTTTTAAATGTTTCCCTGTTGCAGTGTCCTCTCAGTCTGAGTAGGTCTTACATTCTTAGGCATATCTCAAATTGTAGCAGTCCAATTGCAATAATATTCTACCATCAGTTACAAAACATATAAAGGAACATTTTTCATGTTTCACTCATTACCCTTTTCACTCTATAAGATCACTGAAACAAAGGACCAATCTCAGGGCAAGTAGGTTCATAACATGTTGACAACTAGTCATGATAAAAGGACAATATCTCAGCAACCATGCTGGATTTGGCCTCAATATTTCAAAGGTATGTAGATCAGACAAAAATATACAACTTTCAAGTTTGGACCATCATCAAATTCTGAGTCTATGGTCATCAAATTCTTGGAAAACCGAATTAAAAGAAAGGTGGTGTGTCATCCGGGTACAGAGTCAGTCCCAATCAATGAGCCATATCTCTTTCCACAGAGCAAATTAATCAAAACTTCTTAACAAGTGTCTATAGGGAATATAACCCTACAAGTTTCATGTTTTTCACTCTGTCAAAATCAGAATATAAAGTCATCAAAATATAGTAAAATAGAAGACTAAGATCATCTCGGTTTGGATTTGACCTAGTCCTGATGAATGGGTTATATCTCTTCACACACACAGAATCAAGTAAAACTATTTCATATGCATTTATATGAGACATAAGGCTACAACTTTCATATTTTGTACTTTCCTTAATTCCTCTTCAAGGGTTATGAAATTATGGGTGCAAAATTCTGCTCTAACAGCAAAATCAACAGAATCAGCTCTTGTTCTCTTGGATTACAACTTTCATCCAAGAGTTCTACCACAATTACTCCTTAATTCTCACTAACCATGCATGATTAACATGTCATGAGAGGTTAATTCTAGTTGAAAAGAAGATAAATTTGCTTACCGACTGTCCCAGAATTGGAAAACCTTAGGCAGTTCACTCTTCTCCCTCTCTTCTTCTTCTTCTTCTTCCTTCTTTCCTTTGCTCTCTCTTTGTTTCTGTTATAACCCACCTTTGTTTTCCTTAAAATTTGACCCTAATGGTCTATATTTTTATCTTAAATAAGTCAAAAGATTGGGGCTGGTTTCCTATTGGTTGAAAGTTAAAAGTTTTGCTTTTAGTCCCTCTTTTTCACTCATTCATCACCTTCGTCCATTCTCTAATTTCCAGATGCTCTTTATACTTTTAGATGAGCTCTAAAACACCATTATTTATGATGTTATAATAAGCACACAACATGAAATAATTTGTCATATAACTATACAAACACTGCATACATGTTCAAGTATCCCAAATGCAACGGTGTCATTATCATTGTTGTGTTTTTACAATTCACATAGCTAAATGATTATTTATCTTGTGCATATGTTGATGTGAGATTTCATATCATTTGTGCAATGAATATATTCATGTGATAATGCCAATGAACGTGTTTAGGGATGTTACAAAAGAAAAGTGGGGTTTCATCAGGATACAGGATCAGTCCCAATCAATCAGCCAAATCTCTTTTCACACAATAAATAAATCAAAAATGTTTTACTGGTATTTATAGGGGATATAACGCTACAAATTTCATGTTTTACACTTTGTCAAAATCAGAACATAAGACCATCAAAATATAAGAAAAAAGAAACACTGAAGTCATCTCGGTTGGTTGTGAACCTGCCCTAATGATGGAGCCATAACTCACACCAAATCAAGCAAAACTGTTTCACATGCATTTATATGGGATATAAAGCTAAAACTTTTATATTTTGCACGTTCCCTAATTCCTCTTCTAGGGTTATGAAATCATGGGTACAAAATCCTACTCTAACAACAAAATCTAACACAAACAGCTCTTGTTCTCTTGGATTTCAACTTCCATCCAAGAGCTCTACCTCAATTATTCTATAATTCTCACTAACCATGCATGATTAACATGTCATGAGAGGTTAATTTCAGTTAAGAAGAAGATAAATTAACTTATCTATTGTCTTAGAATTAGAAAACCTTAGGACTCTTTCCTAAGCAACCCACACTTCTTCCTCTCCTTCTTCTTCTTCTTCTTCTTCTTCTTCTTCTTCTTCTTCTTCTTCTTCTTCTTCTTCTTCTTCCTTTCTTTCTTTCTTCCTTAACTCTCTCTCTCTTTTATCTAACCCCTTAATTCTGATCCTAATAGACCAAAATTCCACTTGTAAGCCTATTGCAATAAGACAAAATCATGGTGTTGCATTCCTATTGGTTGGAAGTTCACTTTCCTCTTTTAGTCCCTCTTCTTCACTCCTTAAATACTTCCATCCATTTAATAATTTCTAGATGCTCCTTATACTTGAAAATAAGCTCTATAATACCATTATTTATGATGCTATAACAAGCACAAAATATAAAACAATTTGTCATGCAACTATACAAACATTACATATATGTTCAAGTGTCTCAAATGCAACGGTGCAAGTGTCATTGTCGTGCTTCTACAATTCACATGTCTAAATGATTATTTATCTAATGCATATGTTCATGTGGGATTTCATATCATTTATGCAATGAATATATTCAAGTGATAATGCCAATAAGTATGGATAGGGATATTGCAATAAGTATGCTACAATGATTATGACTACTTGGTATGCAACTATGGCATGATCCATGCAAGTGGACCTAGTGTTTATGCATGTTTTTCCTTATATGGCAACCTGAGCTTGCTATACTCTCACAAAAATAATTCTAGATATACTTATCCAAATGACTTGATTCTTTTTTTCAAATAAACTAGACACATAATGATACAACATATTCAAATTTCAGGCCAATATAAAACAAAACAGAAAATGGGGTGAATTTTTGAATGTTGCTCTGTTTCAATGTCATCTTAGTCTGCGTAGGTCTTACATTCTTGGGTATATCTTAAATTGTACAAATTAAATTGCAAAACTGATTTACCAAAAGTTATGCACCACATAAAAGAACATTGTTCATATTTTACTCATTATCTAATTCAGTCTATAAAATCACCAAAACAAATGACCAATCTCAAGGTGAGCAAATTTTCAATATAGTGATAACCAGTCATAATGAAAGGGAAATATCTCAATAATCATACAAAATTTGGCAACAATATTTTACATGCATGTAGATAATATATAAATATACAACTTTCAAGTTTAACACATCATAAAATTCCTAATCTATGGCTATCAAATTCTTGGAAAACAAAATTAAAAGACAAGTGAGGTTTCATCTGGGTACAAGATCAGTCACAATCAATGAGCCATGTCTCTTTCCACACAACAAATCAATCCAAACCGTTTCACAAGTTATTACAGAGGATATAATCCTACAAATTCCCTATTTTACATTTTGTCAAAATCAGAACCTAAAGCCATCAAAATATAAGAAAATAGAAAGACCAAGGTGATTTCAGTTGGTTGTGAACCAACCCTAATGAAGGAGTCATAACTCCTCACACACACCAAATGAAGCAAAACTGTTTCATATGCATTTAGATAAGGCATAAAGCTACAACTTTCATATTTTTCATTTTCTCTAATTTCTCTTCTAAGGTTATGAAATCATGGGTAAAAGATTCTACTCTAACAACAAAATCAACACAAACAGCCCTTGTTCTTTTGAATTTCAACTTTCATCCAAGAGTTCTACCTCAAACACTCTGTAACTCTCACTAACCATGCATGATTAACATGTCATGAGGGGTTAATTTCATTTGAAAAGAAGATAAATTAACTCACCTATTGTCTCAGAACCAGAAAACCTTGGGCTTCCTTCTTAGGCAGCTTACTCTTCTCCCTCTCCTCTTCTTCTTCTTCTTTCTTTTCTTTCTTCCTTAGCTCTCTCTTTCTTCTGTTGTACCTCACATCTAAGCTCTATATTCTGATCCTAAAGGATCAAAATTTCCACTTGTAAACCTATTGTAACAAGACAAAATTATAGTGTTGCATTCCTATTAGTTGGAAGTTTGCTTTCCTCTTTTAGTCCCTTTTCTTCACTCCTTAAGCACCTTCATCCATCTCCTAATTCCTAGATGCTTCTTATACTCTATAATAAACTCTATAACACCATTATTTATGATGTTATAACATACACATAGCATAAAACAATTTGCCTTGCAACTATACAAATATTACATATATGTTCAAGTGTCCCACATGTAATAGTGCATGTGTCATCATCATGCTTATCCAATTCAAGTATCTAAATAATCATTTATCCAATGCATATGTTCATATGGGATTTCATATCATTTATGCAATGAAAATGTTCATGTGATCATGCTAATGATTGTAGATGGGGATGTTACATTCATAGAGTAAATTGCAGCTGCAATCTAGCCAAGGAAGACATGATTGCCATACAATGTGATTCACGATGACGTTTATGTTCCTAGTCACAATTGAGACTTTTGTAGCTATATGGAAAGAACTAAGTCCACAACCAAAACTTGCCAAGTGTCCAAGATAACCATTCACATATCAAAATTCGCAAGCATGAAATGCTATCGAGACCATGACCCATTGAAGCATTTTTTTTTCCTTACCAAACAAAAGGATTCGCTGTCACTATCATGTCTAAGAAGATCTTTAATTGCAACCGCGACTTTTAGTTGGTTGGATAAATGTAACAATTATTTTTCTTAGAAAACCAATAGTAACATGCCTCATGAACTACCCGTTAGATACAAATGGGGTTCTCTACCGCTTCTAGTACAAAGTGAAAATTTGTGATCGTGAAATGCTAGTCACGATTGTGAAACTAGTCTGACGGGCATTTAATGCAAAATCTGTCTAGCTTACCTTAGAGATTTAGGCATAGTTTATTTGTAACATCTCTTTAGTGGTTATTGCCTATAAATAGTCTACCAAACAAACATTAACATAAGAGAATATCGTTGATTATAGCCAAACTCTTATAATTTTACTTCTCAACCTTTTATTCTTTGTATGTGAGTTAATATAATTGGGCATAAGTATTAAACACCATTGTAATTATGTTTGAGAGTTAGCTTAGTTTTCAAAACACTTGTATCAAGTTAAATATGAGCCTTTGAGAAAACACTTAAGTGAAGTTTTTGTGCGAGCCTTAAAACACAAGTTGTAAGGTTGTGTTTTTATGCGAGCCTTAAAACATAAGTTGTAAGGTTAAGTATGAGCCATTAAAACATAATGTACAAGTTTGTTGTGAGCTTAGAAACACCATTTTGAGTTAGTAGAACACCTAATTGTGAACAATTGGGGAGTGGATGTAGGGTTCGTTAATACTCGAGCCACTATAAAAATATTATGTATCCATTCCTTCTCTTTCTCCTTCAATCTCCTAAATTCTTTATCTTCCCTCCAAATTTTTAAATTTCCACTAATTCAACCCCCCTTCTTGGTGCTCAAGGGCCAATAATATACTTGAGTATTGTTCCTCCCTCGTAAGGATTCTTGTTTTGGTACTTTTAAGACCTTTGCTAAGAGAATTCAAAACCAAAAGGATTTGAAAATCTCTTCCATTAGAAGTGATCATGGTGGAGAGTTTAAGAATGTAAAGTTTTATAGCTTATATGATGAGTATGGTATCTCATATAACTTTTCAACTCCTAGAACACCACAATAGAATGGTGTGGTAGAACTATTCAAGAAATGGCTAGAACCATGTTCAATGAGTACAATCTTCCTAAGTACTTTTGGGTTGAAGATGTCAACACTTCATGTTATGCCTTAAATAGAGCCTTGGTGAGAACCTTATTGAAGAAAACTCCCTATGAGTTATGGAATAATGGAAAGCCTAAGATTACATATTTTAGAGTTTTTGGTTGCAAGTGTTTTATTTTAAACTCCAAAGACAACCTTAGCAAGTTTGACTTCAAGTCCAATAAATAAATTTTCCTTGTATACTCTACTACTAGCAAAGAGTATAGAGTCTTCAATAAGAGAAAACTTATTGTAGAGAAGTCTAGGCATGTCATATTTGATGAATCTGACCACACTACTATAAGAAAAGAAAAAGATGGTGATAATCTTACAAGTTTTATGAGTGAGCTATGTAACATCCCCATCCACATTTATTGGCATTATCATATGAACATATTCATTTCATAAATGATTTGAAATCCCATATGAACATATGTATTGGATAAATGATCATTTATACATATGAATTGGATAAGCACGATGATGACATGCACCATTGCATTTAGGACACTTAAACATATATGTAATGTTTGTATAGTTGCATGGAAAATTGTTTTATATTGTGTGCATGTTATAGAATCATAAATAATGGTGTTATAGAGCTTATTTTAAAGTATAACAAGCACCTAGGAATTAGGAGATAGATGGAGGTGTTTAAGGAGTGAAGTAGAGGGACTAAAAAAGGAAAGTGAACTTTCAACCAATAGGAATGAAACACCATGATTTTGTCTTATTGCAATAGGCTTACAAGTGGAATTTTTAACCCTTTAGGATCAAAATTAAGGGAAGAAAGAGAGAGCTAAGGAAGAAATAAAGGGAAGAAGAAGAAGAAGAAGAAGAAGAAGAAGAAGAAGAAGAGGAAGAAGAAGGAGAGGGAGAATAGTGAGTTGCCTAAGGAGGAAGCCTAGGGTTTTCTAGTTCTGGGACAATAGGTAAGTTAATTTATCTTCTTCTTAAATGAAATTAACTCTTCATGACATGTTAATCATGCATGGCTAGTGAGAATTATGGAGTATTTAAGGTAGAACTCTTGAATTAAAGTTTAAATTCGAAAGAACAAGAGCTGATTGTGTTGATTTTATTCTTAGAGTAGAATTTTCTACCCATGATTTCATAATCCTAGAAGAGGAATTAGAGTATGTGAAAAATATAAAATTTGTAGCTTTATCCCTCATATAAATGCATATGAAACAATTTTTTTTTATTTTGTATGTCTGAGGAGTTATGGCTCCTTCATTAGGGCTAGTTCACAACCAACCAAAATGACCTCAGTCTTTAAGTTTTCTTATATTTTGATGGCCTTATGTTTTGATTTTGACAAAGTTCAAAACGTGAAATTTTTAGCTTTATATCCCCTCTAAATATCTGTAAATCATTTTTGATTGATTTGTTGTGTGGAAAGAGATATGGTTCATTGATTGGGACTAACCTTGTACCTGGATGAAACCCCACCTTTTTTTTAATTATGTTTTTCAAGAATTTAAATGGTACAAACTTTAAAGTTTTATATTTATGTATGATCTAAATTACTGTAAAATATTATTGCCAAATTTTGTATGGTTGTTGAGATATTGCCCTTTCATTATGATTGATTATCACCATGTTTAAAATCTACTCACCCTGAGATTTGTCCTTTGTTTTGGTGACCTTATAAACTAAATTAGACAATGAGTAAAGCATGAAAAATGTTCCTTTATATGTTTTGTAACTTATGGTAGATTATTATTGCAATTGGATTTGTACAATTTGAGATATACCCAAGAATGTAAGACATAATCAGACTGAGATGATAGTGCAATAGGGCAAAATTTAAAAATTCACCACATTTTCAGTGTGTCTGATATTGGCTTGAAATTTGAATATGTTGTATAAGTATGTGTCTAGTTTGTTTGAAAAAATAATCAAGTCATTTGGATAAGTATACCTAGAATTATTTATATGAGAGTGTAGTAAGCTCAGGCTGCCATATAAGGAAAAATATGTATAAACACTATGTCCACTTGCATGGATCATTCCATAGTTGCATATAAAGCATTCATAATCATTTTGGCATACTTATAACCATGCATGTATCAAATTTTAGGATCTCAACACTTTGAGGAAGCCTTAGAGAGAGAACTAAACCTACCGTAAAGGTTGGTTACATCAAAAGGTGAGTAAAAACGATAATTAGATTCTAATGTGTATATGTGTGATAATTTTATGATATGATTATGTTCTATTACATGTATATGTGATTGAATTATTACCTTTTGCATATGAATACATGTCAAGCAAGAATTATATTGTCTTAATGATTACTTGGTATAACATTGTTATGAACACTTGCACATGGAACTAAAAGGATATTGTGACCGACTTGTCAAACACTTGCAAATCACGTGGAAGATGGACCAATAGGTCCCATTGGGACATGTTATTAATCACGTGGAAGATGGACCAATACGTCCCATTGGCACATGTTATTGATTAAATGATTCACTTGTTATACGTTGGCCAGCAAAATCAAATGTCACTTGAATCACATGAATTCCCATGAGCAGTGTTTGCCTTGCATAATCACGATAAAAATTAATCTATTGCATTTGCACTTGCATAGTCAATTATTATACTTGTAATGAATCCTGATAATATTTGATTGTTGGTTATGCCATAAGAATCTGACTATTGTTTTTATTTATTGAGTTGCAACTCACCAAATCACAATTTTTTTTTTAGATACTGAAGCATAAGATTGGATTCTTCATAAAGTTTTACATAAAGACACATGGATCACAAGTCATCGGCTGAATTCAAACTCTCTCTCTCCTTGTGTCATGTACATACATCTAGATAGGAACCAGTTTATACTCACTAGCCTTGAACATTAGTTAACATATATATACATTAAATGCATATTTGATTGTGTATGTATAATGAATAAAACCTTTATGCATATGTATTTTGGACATGAATGTTATAAGTTTTGTAAATAAAAAAGGTCGTTCCAAGCTAAAAATTAGAAAAGAAAGAAAGAATATGGATAAGCCACAAGACATGAGGAATGAAGGAAATGAAGATCCACCTCCACCTACTCCTAGTGAAAAGCAAACTTATCTAGAAAGAGATTGGAATTTCAAGAAAGATCATTTAAGGGATCTTATCATTGGTGATCCATCAAGGTGAGTAACAACTAGATCATCTTTTATAAATGCATGTACTAATCTTATTTTTGTATCCCACATTGAGCCTAAGACCATAGATGAGGCCATTAAAGATGAACATTGGGTTTTTGCTATGCAAGAAGAACTCACCCAATTTGAAAGAAACAAAGTGTGGACACTAGTTCCTAGACCTTATAATCATTCAATTATTGGAACTAAATGGGTCATTAGAAATAAACTTGATGAAAATGGAGACATTGTTGAGAATAAGGCTCGCTTAATAACTAAAGGCTATAACTAAGAAGAAGATGGACTTTTATGAGACCTTTACACTTGTAGCTAAACTTAAAGCTATTAGAATTCTATTTGCATTTGCATCTCGTATGAATTTCAAGTTATATCAAATGAATGTCAAAAGTGCTTTTCTAAATGGGTATATTGATGAGAAAGAGTATGTTGAACAATCCCCTGGTTTTGAAAGCCATTGTTTTCCTAATCATGTGTTCAAGCTAACCAAAGCCTTATATGGCTTGAAACCAGCTCCAAGAGCTTGGTATGAGAGAATGAGCAAGTTTCTTATGGAAAAAGGTTTCTCTAAAGGTTTGGTGGACACAACTCTTCTCTATGAAAAAGAAAAAGGACATATTATTAGTGTAAATATATGTAGATGATATCATATTTGGTGCTACTTATGTTTGCTTATATGAAAATTAGTATAAATTAATGAAGAGTGAGTTTGAAATGAGCATGATGGGAGAACTCAAATTCTTCATTGGATTGCAAATCAAATAAGGAGAAGAAGAAATCTTCATCAACTAAGCTAAATATATAAAAGAATTAATCAAAAGATTTGGCATGGACAACAACAAACCTTGCAAAACTCCTGTGATCACCAACAACATGCTAAGCATGGATGAACATAGTAAGAATGTGGACCAAAAGCCATATAGAGGTATGATTGGTGGTCTACTCCATCTCACAGCCTCTAAACCTGAAATTATGCTTAGTGTTTACTTATGTGCTAAATATTAATCTAATCCTTAAGAGTATCACTTGCATGATATAAAACACATATTCAAGTATCTTGTTTGTACCCCTTAACTTAGGACTTTCATATTTTAAGAGTTATTCATTTTAGTTAAATGCATTTTCTAATGCTAATTTTACTAGGTGTACCATAGATAGAAAGAGAACTTCAGGCACATGTCAATTACTTGGTCAATGTTTAATGTCTTGGAGTAGCAAAAAGCAAAATTCAGTTGCATTATTAATTGCTAAAGCTAAGCATGTAGCAACAAGTCTTAGTTATGCCTAAATCATATGGATGAAACAATAACTTCTTAAGTACAATGTTATTGTAAAATAAGTTGTTATTAAGTGTGATAACACTAGTGCTATAAACTTGTCTAAAAATCCCATTCAACATACTAGAAGCAGGCACATAGACATTCGACATCAATTTTTTAGGGATCATACTAATAATGGAGATATCGTGTTGGAATTTATTGATACTAACCATCAATTGATAGATATTTTTACTAAACCTCTTTGTGATGAAAGGACGCAATTCATCAAGAGAGAATTTGGTATGATTAATGGAAATACCTTAGATTAGCTTCAAACAGGTTCAATCTCCTTCTAATTCATTTATAACCTTTATTGCTTGTGATGTTATTTGATCACTATTGAAGTTTGTAGATTCAATAACTAAAGATTTTAATTATGTATAGTGTTGAACAAACTATCTATATATTAGTTAAATTCATGATCATTTTATTGAATTTGAAATAATATTCATCAACTAAGTTTTCAAAATGGTTGCATCTTTGAAATTTTTGTTTTAAACTTAGTTTTTGTTTGAAAAGCATGGCCAACAACCATTGTGAATCTTATAATGACCGTTATGTCATATGTAAGTCTTTCATTTTGCTTATGTTGGTCACAACAATAATTGTGTGTCACCAATGGCCATTGTTATCATCAAATGGTCATTGTGATATGAAACAGTTGACTGAAGAACACTTGAAAGACCAAGCTAACAGTCATGTCTAATAATCATTGCCTCGCTCACAATTCCTATTGAACATTCCCAACAGTCATATTTTTTAAAGATGGGAACTTATTGAACTTTTACTTAAACTACCTAAAACCTTATAATTTGTTTACTTTCTACTTTTGCATGGCTTTCTCTTCATCTCTTTCTCAAATCCTACTATTTTCTGTATTTTGCTTGCATCAATCCCTCAAATCACCGATGGAACCTAAAATTGTCTCAACTAAGAAATACAAACAACCCCAAGGAAGAACTCTCAACCTTCCTACACAAGCTTAAGCTCTAAAAGTAAGAAAAATCTTGTATCAATGTTGGCTCAACAAAATAAAATAATAATAGAGACATCAAAGATAGATTCTCAATAGAATAAGAAACCCAAGGTAACTTATGAATCGAAAGGGAAGGGAAAGATAATTGAAATAAGGCACTCTCCCAAACCTAGCTCTAAACTTGCAATAGATCTTCTAACCCAACAATTTCACCTCAAGGATGAAAAAGAAAAACAACTAGCTTAAAAACTGCTAACAAGGTGACTTGGTGGTGGAAAATTCTTGGAGTGGAATGATTTTTTACCACATTAGAGAACCATCCTACCTAAAACTCATAGTGAAATTCCTCACTACTTTGGAAGTATTAAGGAATGACTATGATGGCTACGTTGAGGCTATCATGACCAAGTTCAGACTATTTGGGAAGAAGTACAAGATCTAATTAATAAAGCTTCAAAGATCAAGAGTCAAGCTGTAATGATTGCCCACAAGTTCATCACCTGGAACATTAATGGAATAGGCGAATCCAATGGCAGTTGCACCATGATGGACTTATTCTTCCTACGATGTATGAAGACAAAGTAAAAAGTGAACACACCCTGGCTACTGCTATAGAGAATGGATAGGCAAATTGACAAGCCTAATGTCTGTGTGATGGTTCAATACATCACAAAGATTGTAAAGTTTGTGAAAGCCATCCCTCCTACTAAGATAAAGCTCTTGGACTATGACTTGGTGTTAGAGAAAATGTTTGATAATGAACCAATTAGGGAGAAAATACTCCTAAGCATGGGGATTTTGCAAAGGCTTGACAGTGGGCTAATTAAGAAGGTGTTTGAAGAAGGAGAGGCTCCTCAAGAAGAGGAAGTTAATGAAGAAGCTGTAAGGGCGGGGATTACAGTAGTGGGAGGAATTAGGACCAGTACATTTGCTCCAATTCTCTCTCCATTTGTGCAGAAAGTGTTTGAGCAATTGGAAGCTCTCACTAATGTTGTTCAAAGGATTAAATCCTTTACTAGTGCTCTTCATTAAAAAGTGCATATACTCCAAGGTGAGATAAAGGATATTAATCAAACCTTGGACTAGATAGTGGAAGACTTGAACTTACAACCTGCAAGTCCAAGTATCTGTAAGTAGCTAGAGACACCAAAATATTCATGCAAGTAGTAAGATCTCCCATAAGAAGCTAAAGAACTAGATTGCCAGTCAAGCCTAAGAATCAAGAATAACTCTAAAAGCCACAACCATCCTTAGAACCTCAAAGATCAAACTCATACCTCTCCCTCCAAAACCACTTCTTTTCATGAATCATCTACATAATTATTCTCATTGCATTTTGTTTTGTTTGTTTCTTTGTTTTTTAAACTATAGTCGATGATTAAACAACATGTCTTTTCTAATGCATAGTAAAAGATATTGTTTATATCTTGTGTAATGTTATTTTTTTCTTGCAATGAATATCTTGTGTATATATGCTCTTCCCTTGCAATTTCTTTACATATATATATATATATATATATATATATATATATATATATATATATATATATATATATATATATTGTTTATCTATTTACTTCTTTTTTGTAATGACAAAGG
This sequence comes from Omphalea diandra, assembly GCA_949677035.1. Classification (NCBI taxonomy): domain Eukaryota; kingdom Viridiplantae; phylum Streptophyta; class Magnoliopsida; order Malpighiales; family Euphorbiaceae; genus Omphalea; species Omphalea diandra. The sequence continues at coordinate 13,459 of CATIWR010053430.1, read as the reverse complement.
GAGAGTAATATGGTGCAAAATGCAAATAAATATAAGCAATATTCTACATAGGATGCATATATGTATATCTTAAGGCGGAGTAAAATGTTAAATCTTGTCAAGGATGATCCAATAACAATCTCTTAGGAGAGAAATTAAAGGACAACATGTTAAATCCTTGCATGACCTAAATAGATTAAGGGAGAATTAAAATTTAAGCATTAACATTTATATATCCTTATTGTTTTGTTAGATTGTTTGTCGTCATCAAAAAGGGGGAGAATGTTGAACCCCAAGGTTCCAAATCTCATTTTGATGATTACAAATATGTCAAAGAGCTAATCTTTGTCCAAGTTATTTATGTTAGAACTTACAGGTATATCAATTTCTTAGACTATGATGATTGGAGAAGGAAGCAAGGTTGAAAACACAAAGTTTTAAAAAGTGAAGTCAAGTCAAGGCAAACTTAGTTTGACAAACCAACGGTTGTTATTCTCATTCAATAAGCATTGTGGACCTGTCAATGGGCATTAAAGCTATCATAACAGGCATTAGAGAAACACCTTAACTTAAGTATATCCTTATAGCCCTTCCAACAAGCATTGCCTTATTCCCAACAAGTGTTAGACAATTGCTCTGACTAAGCCTTGCACATTAAACATCACAACAGGCGTTGCATTTTCATAATGGGTGTTGAGCTTGCCATCACAATAAGTGTTGGACAAAGTGCCTTAGAGTGAGTAAAGCTTTCTAAAACCCAAAACGGGTATTAATCCATCTCAACATGTATTGAAAAGCTCTCTAAATCAAGCCAAAATCTCTAGACTTTCCAATGAGGCACACTCAATATTTCAATAGTTGATGAGTTCAACCAGCAGGCATTGGAAGTTCACCAAGTATTAAATAAATGCTCTAGTTTGAGCTTTAAGTTTTGGGCACCTTAACAAGTAACATTCATATCTCAATAGGCATTGAAGGTACTACCAATGAGCATTACAAGACATCCAATAGCTATTGAAGAATTTATGTAGATCTTGAAAAATAGAGCATCAAATTCATACTTCCTGGGAATCTAAAATAGACATTGATCCTCCTTCAATGGGCATTAAAGTTTAAAAGTAACAACCATTATTTTCATCCAATGGTCATTAAAGAAAAATTGATATAAGTCTTTGTCAAAGTTAAAGAAGGATCCATTAGTTAAGTTCTCTTTAATAGCTAGTCCTAATGGGAATTTCGTTAAAGCCAATGGTCGTTGAAAGTGTATCTTACTTGACTGCCACCAGCTCATGTGAAATAAATGATGGATGAGGCATTTGTAACAAGCATTACTTACTTTGAGGTGAAATGTGAAGTAAAAGCTTGCTCTCTGATGGATAGTTCTTTATTTTTGATATAAAAGGATATGCTCCCAACAAAAATACATATAGAATTGTTCTATTATACGAGTATACCATTATGAAAGCATTTTTAAACCAAAAAGGTGATACATATAGAATTGTTCTATTATACGAGTATACCATTATGAAAGCATTTTTAAACCAAAAAGGTGAACAAATAGTGATCTAAAAACAAAAAAGGAATTGATTATTCAAAGCTTGCAAAAGCTATCTTTAAAATAGAGTTTGAAGGATAAGCTTTTAAGAAATTCTCTTCACATTCTCAACCTCATCAAGCATACCTTATATGAAGTGATTAAATGTCTCTATTACTTGAGTGAGAAAGTTTTTCTTCCTTTTTAAAGTGTTGTATTTAGTTTGAGGAAACCCTATATTAAAAACTGGATCCTGTAAAAGGTCTAAGGTAGTCCCTATAAACTACTTTGGGTTAAGGTTAGTAGTCTTTATGATCTACTTGTAAAAGGTTGATAAAGCCTAAAAATCTATCACTTGTAAAGGCTTGGTAAGTGCCCAAAAACTTACTTGTGTAAAGGTTATTGATAACACTTTCAGCTATCAATATAATAAAGGCTCTAGTAGTGATATTAGAGTAGATGACATAAGCAAGTTCTGCCAAACCTCTATAAATCTTGTGTTGATTATCTTTTTCGCACTTAGTTTTAATTTTTAATACTTGTCATTGCTCTATTCAACCTCCTCTTTTAAGACACAAAGGGATAACTATAATGACAAAGGGGGTACATATATAATTTAAGCATATGATGTATCATAAGAGGAAGATGTATCATAAATAATGAATGATGAACAAATATCTAACACATATGAGAAATTAAAGGGAAATATGATAAATCAATGTATAACCTAATGGATTAAGGGAGAGAATGTTGATTTTTGAAAAAGATTATCAATGAATCAATGTTAACATATTTACCCTTATTGATTTTGAAATATAATTTGTCATCATCAAAAAGGGAGGAGAATGTTGAACCTCAAAGTTCCAAGTTTCATTTTGATGATTACAAATAAGTTAAAAAGCTAATCTTTATGTAAGTTATTTGTGTTAAAACCTATAAGTTCATCAATTCTTTGGTCTATGATTATTGGAGAAGGAAGTATGTTTGACAACTCAAAGTACTAGAGAGTGAAGATCAAGGCAAACTCAGCTTAACAAACCAATAAGCGTTGTCTTTATACAACAAATATTGTTGACTTGTCAACGGGCATTAAAGATATCACAACAGACATTAGAGAAACACTTCAACTTAAGTATAGCTTTTTGGACTTTTCAATGTGTGTTGCCCATATTTCCAACAGGAATTAGACAATTGCTCTAACATGGCCAAGCACATTGAACTTTGCAATGGGAATTACATTTTCACAATAGGCGTTGATCTTACTTGTATAACAGGTGTTGCACTTTCGCAATAAGTGTTGTACACGATGCCTTAGATTGAGCAAAACACTCTATAACTCAAAACAAACGTTGGTCATATATAATAGTCATTGAGAAAGCTCTCTAGATCATGCTAAAGGCTCTGGACACCCTAATAAGGCACTTTCATTATTTCAATAAGCATTAAACACAAAATAGGCATTGAAAGATCACCAACAGGCATTGAAAAAATGCTCTAGTTTGAGCTATAAGCTATGGACCTCTCAATGAGAGACTCATATCTCAATAGGCATTGAAGGTCCTGCCAATGGGCATTGTAAATCTTTCAACAACTGTTGAAGGGCTTGAGTAGACCTTGAAAAATAGAGCATTAAGTTCATTCTTTTTGGGAATCAACAATAAACATTATTCCTCCTCCAACAGGTATTAAAGTTCAAAGGTAACAACAATTGTTTTTATCCAATGGTCATTAAAGAAAAAGTGAAATAAATTAATGCAAAAGTGAAAGGAAGAGCCTTGAGTCAAGTTCTCTCTAATGGCTAGTCCCAATAGGCATTTCATTAGAGCCAACAATCGTTGAAGGGCTTTTTTATTTGACAACCACCCATTTGTAAGAAACCAACGTTGGTTGTTGCCTTAGCAATGGACATGGGGATGTCTCAATGGGTTTACTTGATCTTAGATGTAATATGAAGTGAAAGCTTTCTCTTTAACAGCTAGTTATAATTTCATGGCATAAAAGGACCCACTCTTAATAGAAACAGATACAGAACTATTCCATTAAGAGAGTATTCTATTGTGAAAGATATTCTCAGTCAAAAAGGTGAACAAAGAGTGATCTAGCAATTAAGAGAGATTCATCTTTCAAAGCTTACAAGAGTTACCTTTAAAACAAAGTTTAAAGAATAAGTTTTTTAGAAATTCTCTTTATATTCTCAACCTCATCAAGCATACCTTATGTGACATGCTTAAGTGTCTCTATTGCTTCAGTGAGAAAGTTTTCCCTCTTTCTTAAAGTGTTGTATTTAGTTTGAGGAAACCTTAGGTTGGAAAATCTCGAAAACTAGATCTTGTGAGTAGTACTTAGAAACTACTTTAGGTTAAGTAATGTTTGTGAACTACTTGCAAAAAGTTGATAAGGCCTGAGATTTTATCACTTCTAAAGGCTTGGTAGTTCCCGAAAACTCACCATTGTAAAGGCTGTTGACAGCACCTTAAGCTTTCAAGATAATGAAATCTTTGGTAGAGATACTAAAGGAAAGGGTGTAAACCAATTGTGTCGAACCTTTATAAATCTTGTGTCTTGATTTTTCATCTTGTTTGCACTCAATGTTAATTGTTAATACTTGTCATTGCCCTATTCAACCCCCTTATAGGGCACCGATGTATAACACATTGAATATTCTCAATAACCATTGAAAATTCTTAAGGAAAATATTGATTTGACAAAGCTCAAATAACTAAAACTAATGATCGGTGAAAGGCTCATAACAAGCATTAATGGAATTCAGCTAGCATTATACAATTCAATGATGATGGATAAGAATAAAGGCATGACACTCAATGGGCATTAAAGTAAGGCCAATCAGGCATTGAAACATCTAATGACTATTGAATATGGTCAATGACTTCTGATAAGTCCTAATGGCTATATTACAGTCTAATTGCTTTTTAATTATGTATATTAGCTAGTTTTGCTTTTCCCACCTATGCAAGGACCAAAAGCTTGGAAAACAATAAAAAAGAAGTTGAATGAGCTAAAGCAAACTAAGTATAAAAGTTTTCAACCTTTAAAGAGAGATCTAATATTTAAACTAAGTATTTTTTAAAGAGCTTATAAGAGTTATTCCCTAAAAAGAAGAAGAATGTTTTTATTACTACATTAGCAATAATAAACTTCAACTCACTCAAGCATTTCAAAGAGGTATTATCTGCCTGCACTAAAGGTTTGAGTGTGAGAGATTTCCTTTTACATTACTTGTATCCTTTATGTGAGAAAACCTCTTAGCTTGTAGTTAGAACTTCAAACCCAATAGATAATACGTTTCAACTATTTTGAGATAAGGCTTGAATAGTGCTCATAAACTATTTATGAGAGGCTTTTAGGTAGTTCACAATAAATTCACCTTGTATAAGCTTAAGTAGTGTCTATGTAAATTCACTTATGTAAAGGTTTTAAATAACACCTGCACGATATTGGTTAGTGAAAATCTCTAGTGGATCTAACGAATAAGATGTAGGCTTAGTTTGAGTGAAACCTCTATTAAACTTGGCATCATTATGTGATTGATTCTCTTATCCATTCTTAAAAAGTTTTTAAACTTGCAACTACCCTATTCAACCCCCTTTGAGGGCATCTTGGGACAATAGTGATCCCTTCTAATGACACCTCTTGCCACTACACCTCTATTACAAGTGCCATAAAGACTAATAGCAGCATAAGGCCTTGATCAAAGCCTCTATCATCACATCCTACTCTTCTTCTTCCCTAATAGTCAAGGTATACTTTGTTCACTATATGTAGACTAATAAGCTTGAATTATATTTTTCCATGCTCTATACTTGGATGATTAGAGGGTTTCTTAAAATGGTTCATATTGATTTTGCCTCGTTGTTTTATTTTAAAATGTTGGGTTGTAGTATTTCTTTTCCTCCTATAATTAAGGCTTGTATAGTTATTTGAATAATATTACGGATTTCTATGTGGAGGAGTTTGTGGGTAGTTCTTTGGTTAATCTTTATGCAGAAAATGATTGTATTAATGATGCACAGTTTTTATTTAATAAAATACCTCAAAGAGATTGTGATTTATAGAATTTGATACGTTAAAATTTTTTGGAATGTGGAAAATGGAATGGTATTCTCAAGATGTTTGAGGAAATGACAATTTGTGAAATTAAGCCTAATTCGAGAACATTTGTTTCAATTCTTTCTTTCTGTGCTTTTAAGGAAATGTTTGAATTTAGAATTCAACTTCATAGACTTTTGTGGGTTATGGGTTTCATTTGGATCCTGTAATGGCCATAGTTGCTATATATTCTAAAAGTAGCAGTTGTTGGATACTCATAAATTATTTCAAATTATGCCTGAGATCAATGTGGTGATTTAGGATGGGATGATTTTTGGGTATGTATAAAATGGCATGGAAGGGAGATGAGATTCTGTATATATGTCCCAAGAGTATTTTAGGTATTCCATTTAAAATAAGGTTTTAACTTTCTTTTTATTTAATTGATTAACATAAAATTGAGTTTTAACTAGATAAAATGATGAATCAGTTTAACAAAGAAGATTGTTAAGGAGATTTTAATAATTTTTCTCAAAATAGAGAGATGGACTAATCAATTAGATTGAATCGAAGAAATGAAATAGCAATTCTTAAAAATAAAAAATGACATATGTGTCCTAAAGAATACATGAATTAAATAGCTCTAACACATATTTGTATGTTATTTAAATAAAAATTGCAAGGAAAAACGAAAAGCACCAAACAAGATAGATCAAGAGAATTTTTCTAAAGATGGAATCTCTCTGCAGAACACACCAGTTAATTGGCATACCAATTAAAAGAAAAACATTACGCTGACTTCTGTTTATTTGGTAATATGTTAATCATATAAATGATTGCTTGAGTCTTAATCAATTAAAGTCACCGTACCAATTATTACATATGTTTCTATATAGAGTTGGCAGAATCATGTTCCAAAGCAAGTCCTTTTAGTTACTATACAAGCATATTAAGCAACGTAATCATTTTTAACTGCAATTTTAACATTGGATATATTCTTCTCTTGTCTTAAAATTATGAATTCAATCAAGGGTATTCAATATAACTGATAGATACAGTTGGAAGAGATTTTTTTTTATATTCAATAGCTTATAATTATTTGTTTGGCAAACTACACAAAATAACATATGATAACAGATATAACTCTAAAAATTTGTGGTTTTTATTAACAACTATTTAGAGTTTTTTTTTCAATCTCTGCAATAATAATTAAAAATTAAAATTATCGTTACTCTATTATTATTCTTAGATTTTTATTCAGCTATCAACTATAACTATACTATTTTAATTACTTATATTAAAAAATAATTTGTTTTAGATTATTATATGATAATTAAAATAGTGTAGTGATTTGTTTTATTAAAAAAAATTTTATAATTAAAAAAAACTCAGACTTAACAACAACTTTTCTGTGATCAGTTAGTTTCACTTTTTTGACATTTTTAATAAATGATAATATTTTTAGTGGAAAATAATTTATTTATAAAAATATTTTTAAAAAATTTTAATATTAGAAATATATTAAAATATTAATTCTATTTTGATTTACAAGATTTTAATAAAATTTAGATCACTGGCATAGAGGTCGCAAAGATTTGGATTTTTTTGGTATGTTCAAATCAAGTCAAGTTAAATTATTGGTCAGATAAAATCATCGAATCAAGATGCAAAAAAGGATTCAAATCATTTTTAGGTCCATTGGGCCCTTTTATAATTTAATTTTATTTTTTAAAAATAAAGCAAATATTTTTAATTCATAAATAAATTTTAAATTTTTTAATAATTTAAATCAAGTCATTCAAGCTGACTCATAAATTTAGTCAAAACTGAATCAATTTAGACTGACATGCATATCCAGTTACAATCGGATTGACTCAAAAATTTTTGAGCTATTTCAGATTCACTTTTGAGTGTAGTTAGGTTGATTTCAAATAAAAATTAAATCAATTCGAATTGATACGTATGTCAAGGTAGGATCGCATCAGTTTACCTTAAAAAAATTTTAATTTTCTTTCAAGTTAGGTTAAGTCAGGTTCGGGTTAATTTTTATATAAATTTGGGAATAATTTCGGATTAGGTCAAAATATGACACTTCTATATAAATGTTTTAATATGAGAAAAATATATTAAAATAAAATTTTTATAGATATCATTGATTGTCAACAACCACTATCAGTCAACAACAGTGATCAATGATGAGATTCGGTTAAAAGATAATTGGCAATAATAAGTACAATAATAAATATATATTTATATGATTTTTTCATTTAAATAAATTTATCAAAATATGAAAATAACTTTTCCTTAAAAATGACTGAGTTTTCTATTTAGTAAAATATTTTTTGTTAACTATATTTTGAAGCACACCAAATATCAGAAAATATAAAAATATATTTATTTTTAAAAAATATTTTTTTGTGAAACAAATGAAGCTTATATTAAAAAAAAATTCCATTTTTGAATGAACATATTAACCAAATAGTTTCACTACTAAATAGTAATTGAACTTACCGAGTAATATGAATTGTCGCAATTTTTTAACTTGTTTTAAGTACGTAATGCTATGAAAATTGCTTTAGAAGAACTCGTTAATTATAAAACATGTCTTTATAATTTTATTCTAGAAGTGTTCAACCCATAAAAATAAAAATTTGAACTCAGCATCACAAAGAAGCTCGTTTGTACTTTTCCAATGCTTTTAACATCGAATCAGATATCAAACTAATTGATTTGATTAGTTCAATCGATTCAATTTAATAGAATAGAGAATATAAATAATCCTTTAAAATATTTAAAAAATCGTAAAAATATATTATATAATATCGTAGGATAATGAAAACTATTTTTAAAAATTTAAATTTTGATTAAAATAGTATAATTTTTAAAAATTTTAAAATTTCAAAAAATGATATAGTTTTAAATTGAATGGTTTGATTTGATTTCTGGTTTTAGAGGTGTTCTCAAGTTTGATCAATTTTTTAAAGTGATCGATTTTCAACACTGAAATGAATTAGACCACTAATCAATTTTCAGTTTTATCAATCAAATCGTTCTGTCTATTTTAGCTGTGAGATTATTACCTTTTGAAGTAAATTATATCATGAACTCAGATCATGTAGCGTCATGGTTTCAAAGTCCAAAATACAGCACTACTTCAATTATGCTACGCTCTTGACATTATCTCCCACCACATCCCTTTCTTTATTTTATATATACATATTTATACCTTTTGTGCATCTATTTTTTTTTAATTTTTTATTACATTCACATTATTATTATTATTATTATTATTATTATTATTATTATTATTATTATTATTATTATTATTATTTCATATGTTTAAAAAATAGATTTATTTTCATTTTCACATAAAATTAAGAAAATAGTTAATTTAATTAAAGTTATAATTTTTATTCAATATTTTCTATAAATATCCTTACACTTATATTAGTAAATATTTCAACTTGAAAATAATTATTTTAAATTTTTTAATGCAAGCTTCAAATTAATAGAGTTTCAAGGTTGACTAACGTTATCCTAGATAACAATAGTTACAAAATATTCATTAATTAAATCCATAATATTTATCATTCAAATATATAATATTCATTACATATATAATTGCATCAATAATGTTCATTATATTTACACTTGACATTCATCATATGATATACATAATATCAATAGCAATTATATCATTAATATCAAATAAATAATTCTCATGAAAATTAAAATAACATTCATTATTTAAATTTAAAATAATTATTATCCAAAATTATTCATTAGTTAATTGTAAAATATTCATTATATTTGTATTTAATGTATATGTACACGTGTAGTCAAACAACATTCATTATTTAAATTTAAAATGTGTATCATCTAGAATTATTCATTAATTAATTCTAAAATATTCATCATATTTACATTTATGCATATACGTGTGATAGGGTGCCTAGACTATGATGCAATATGGTTTGACATTGACAGAGGCAGAAATTACATTCAGGGGAGTCCAATTAGAAACATATAAAAATAAATAATATACATCATCACTTATTCAATTAAGTAAGGTGGATGACTCATTATATTAGGTCATAGTCGTCATAGTCTTGAATCAGTAAGAAGATTTTCTAAATTAAGCTCAATATTTTTTGCTTTTATAATACTTGAACAAAAGTAGGTGCATCAACTGATGCGAATGATGTCCTACAATAGGTGATATTTTTTTACAAAATCATTTCATTATCTAAGAAAAAATAAAACAAATTCATAATTATATTAAATTATTGAAACAAATTACAGTATGTGAAATTATATACAAATTCTATTCTTATTCTAATATTTTATGGAATAAATAATTTTCAAATTACAAAAACTATAATTCAACTAGTCCCAAAAAAAGTAATCAAGAAAAACTCTAAGGTAGAGAAAGTAAATAAAATTCAATGAAAAATAAATTATAATTTATGAATATAAAATTATCTAAAAAACCCTTAGATTGTTCTTGAAAGTAAGAGACAGGTCAATCAAAAATTAGTTGCAAAATTTAAAGAATGAAGATACAACTCATAAATTAGAAGAGATTTCTAAAAAAAAAAAAAGAAAGAATTAAATTTGAGTTCACATTAAACTGGTTCCACATATAAATTAGACTTTATATATATATATATATATATATATATATATATATATATATATATATATAAAGTGTAAAATTATTAAAATATTTTTAAAATTCTAGGGGGACTCAGTGACCCTCTTTGACCTAACCGACGTTGGTCCTGTGGTCTGGAGCCTATGATATATGGATGAGCCTTTTTAGTAGCCGTTGTAATTATTTTTAGTATTTGACAAGTCCGATATTAATAAAACATCAATATTAGCCCATTTCTGGTTTAGTCCCTGGACATCTTGGGCTCAAAAACCTTTTTTGTGAAAAGCAAAATCACTTGCAAGCTGTTGATGGTTTGGTCCTTCTAAATGTATACGGTTGGTTCAGTTAATTTGATTTGATTTTTATTAAAATTAAATAAATTAAATTTTATATATTTAAAATTGAATTGAATCAATTTTTTTTAAAAAATAAATTAATTAAATTAAAATTTATATGTCTATAAATCAAAATAAATTGAGCCTATTAAAACTTGATTCGATTTGATTTGATTAAATTATATATTTTTTAAATTTAATTTAATTTAAATTAGTTTGATTTATTAATAATTTCGATTAACTAGGTTCGTTTGGTTTTTATCTAAAAAACTGAATGGAAAATCAAAATTTTTTTAAATTTTAAATGAACTGAACCGCTTTTATCAAAAGATTGAACCGAACTCAACCAACTCAGTTCAGTCGATTTTTTGGTCCGATCCGATTTTTGCTCACCCTATCTCACATTGCCGCGTGGGTATGATGCATGAGTTGGTTTGTGTTCTGTTAAAAAAAAACAAAAAAAAAAGGCACTTGGATTGGCGAATCCGTTTACAAGCAGATTTTAGATTGGCTTAGTTTTTTAGCTTCCACAGATTTTTTTTTTTTTTTTTTTAAATACAAGAACTCAAGACCACTCAATATTGTTTTCTCATACACAACTCCAGTTGGTGGAGATGATGAATTCGTTAACATTTTCAGTTGGGAATTATAACCCGAGAAACCTCAACACAACAGTAACCAACATTACCACTCGTCTTGACACAGCACAAGCTTCAACTGTCAAATTTAAATTATCAACAAACCATAACCAAGATAACAGTCTCATTTTTCCACAACAACTGCAGCTAAAGGAAACCCATGTTTTGTTCAAGAGAAGAGAAGTAATTATTGGTGTTAGTTTCAGTACTATAAAAGGATTTCTTGATATTCCGTTGCAACCACAGCCCATTTCAGCAGCTGAAGCAGCAACAGCTCCTTGTGAACTAACTGTAGCACCTTCTGGCCTTGCCTTCTGTGACAAAGTTTTGGGGACTGGCCCTGAGGCTGTCAAGGGACAGCTGATCAAGGTAATTTAATTGGAAAAAAAATTGAAATTATTATTGTATCATGAGCACTATTAGTGGCAACCATGGAATTAGTTCCGATACATTTCTCAGAGTTCTTACAGAAATTTTGTGTCCTAAACAAGGAAGAGATTTGGCAAATTAAACTTGCTTTCTAAATGATATATTTTTGTCGATTAACAAATTTCATAGGCACATTATGTTGGAAAATTGGAGAATGGTAAGGTATTTGATAGCAGTTACAATCGAGGAAAGCCTCTCACATTTCGTGTAGGTGTTGGTGAGGTATGTATAAATTTCATGAAACCATAAGCTTATGTGCTTGCTATATCATGAGGAAAAATTAAAATAGCTGATGGGATAAAGTTTGAAACACTTCTAACTGGATTTGATTTACACAGGTCATCAAAGGCTGGGATGTAGGTATTCTAGGTGGTGATGGGATTCCTCCCATGCAAATGGGTAAGTAGTTCAACGATCATGTGCTTCCCTCCTAATGTAAGTTCAAAGCTCAAATGGTAACGATCTTCTTTTCCTTCCATAGTTTCTGATGTGTAACACAAAGGAATTAATATGTTCTCTTTGGTATAATTTAGGAGGAAAACGTGTACTGAAGATTCCTCCAGAACTCGGATATGGCATGAGAGGAGCGGGGTGCAGAGGAGGTATACATCCATTTCTAGTGGACATAAGGCTCTACAGCTATATATCTGCTGGTTACATATAAAAACAACGAACTGAATTCAAATTTCCATCATTGCAAATTAAAATTATAACTAATACAACGACAAGAGTAATAGTTCAAACGTGCAAATCTGTGTGGTGAGTCAGTTATCAACTTATATGTACTTGTTTAGTAGCTATATTAAACTCTAATTATGTTAGTTTTGGCTCTCAAGAAAATTTTTTAACAGTGAAGATTATGCAGGGTCTTGCATCATTCCTCCGGACTCGATTCTTTTGTTTGATGTGGAGTTCATTGGCAAGGTCTGAAAGTTGATTGAATGTTTTTACTCACTCAAACTCCACAGTTAAACCGTAGTGTCAGCTGAGCTACTTTTAAATTGTGAAGAAGATTGTTTATTGCCTAATTGGTTCATGTAATTGCATACTTGTTCAACTTTGAGTTGATGATTGTACTTGTAAGTAAGAGGTCCAGCACTCATGATTTATTTAGTCAATCTAGTATTTAAATTAAGAGTGGGAAGAGTATACATTATAGTAAAATATGTAACAATTTAAAACTAGATAATATCAAAATACTTTAGATAAAATAAATATAATGAACAAATAACAAAAAATAATTTTGTCAATGATCCTATTTGCTCTAAATTTTTTTTAGTATAAACTTTAATTTCGTTTACCCTTTTTTTGTTTTAATTAATGAGAACTTATAGAAAGATGAAGTCATGTGATTTTATTAAGTTTTATTAATATGCACCAAATGTAAGATTAGAGTCATAACTTATGCCCAACTATAAATACTCATGCAATACACTTGTTTGAAATAAAAGAGTAAGTAAAAATATATTTGCACTTTCTAAGTGTTTATCCTATTCTCTTCTTGTGTGTGTGTGATCTTATAGTAAAATGGTATCATAGTTTCTACTTTCTTGTGGACTTATAAAGATGTCAAATGGAATGTTTCCCTTTCAATTTTCTAGTCTCATCAAAGGAAACTATCACTATTGGTGTAACATCCATATCCCTATTCATTGGCATTATCACATGAATATATTAATTGGACAAATAATATGAAATCACATATGAGCATATGCACTGTATCAAATGATATGAAATCTCACATGAACATATGCACAGGATAAATAATCATTTAGACATGTGAATTGTAAAAACACGACAATGACAATTGCACCGTTGCATTTGGAATGCTTGAACATATATG
>CATIWR010053414.1:0-12150 GCA_949677035.1 Omphalea diandra | reverse complement strand
AATTTAAATTTAAATTTATTTTTTAAGAAAAAATTTGATTAATTTATTACGATTCGATTCTAAAAAGTAAAATCAAACAAATCGAATCAACTAAATTAATTATTTTTTATTAAAAATATTTTTGAAAATAAATAATATAATACAGTTTTATACTTTAAAATAAATTAAATATATTCTATATGTACATATATAATTATATATAAATAATTAAAATAATATAATTTATATGAAAAAATTTCAAAAAAATCTTTTTTTTAAAAAAATGTGGTTTAAATTAAATCAAATTTAGTTCGATTCATTGCATAAAATATTTTAGTTCGATTTAATTTCAATAAATTTAAATTTAGATTAATTATATTTTGATAAAAACTGAACAAAAACCAATCAATTGATACCCTAAAAATTGACAAATACATTTCTGATTTTATCAATCTCTTTTTGTTGTGTGATTTTGAATTTTTTTTAAAAAAATTTACTCTATAACGTCAAGTTTGCATTATCCCAATAGTTGAAGATGGTTTGTGATTGTGATGATTGTGATATGTGCTTGCTGAAAAATTGTGTAAATTTTAATTTTGAAAATTTTGTTTGAATTTCTTTGCTTTTTTTTTTTTTTTTTGAGTATTTTGTTCTGATAATAATCTTAAATTTTCAGTTGCAGGTGTGCTTTCAACTATAGCAACAATAGCTATAGTATATGCCATCGTTGACTGCTTGAAGAAAACAGGGAATGCCCTTCCCGCTTATGCCCGGATTGCTACCACCGAGATTGCCAACAAAGCTTCAAACCCAGAACCTTTAACTGATCATATAGCAGTAACAATTGAACGAGATCAATTCCCAGTTATCCGAGATTCACAAATTGAATTTGCAACAGTAGAGAGATTCCTCAGTAAAATGGCCAAAGAGAAGCCCATCAGGTTTTCACCTCAGCAGATTGAACAATTCACAAACAATTGTTCCTCCATATTGGGTTCAGGGGGGTATGGAGTAGTCTTTAAAGGAGAATTTCCCTATGGAGTGCCAGTAGCTGTTAAAGTTCTTACTAATCATTCCAGTAATAAAAGAATGGAAGAGCAGTTCATGGCAGAAGTAGGCACCATGGGAAGAACATACCATGTCAACCTGGTTAGACTTTATGGGTTCTGCTTTGATGCATCGATGATGGCTCTTGTTTATGAGTACATGGAGAATGGATCTCTCAACTCGATCTTGTTCGACGAAAGCCGAAAGATAGAGTGGCAGAAGTTGCATGAAATCGCAATAGGAACTGCGAAAGGCATAGCCTACTTACATGAGGAGTGCCAACAAAGGATCATCCATTATGACATAAAACCCGAAAACATTCTTCTCGACGAAAGTTTGAATCCCAAGGTTGCAGATTTTGGATTGGCAAAGTTGTGTAACAGAGAAAGCAGTAAGGTAGCATTGAGTGGAGGTAGAGGAACGCTTGGATACTCAGCACCAGAGTTATGGCATCTGAATTATCCTGTGACTCATAAATGTGATGTGTACAGTTTTGGAATTCTTCTATTTGAAATTGTTGGAAGAAGAAGACACTTTGAAGCTGACCTTAGCGAGTCTCACCAGTGGCTTCCAAGATTGACATGGGATATGTACAAGAACAATGAGCTGGAAGTGATGCTATCCCTCCGTGGGATCCAAGAGAAGGACAAAGAGAAGGCAAAAAGAATGTGTATTGTGGCTTTATTGTGCGTTCAACATTCACCAGATGCAAGACCTCTAATGAGCGATGTGGTGAAGATGTTGGAGGGAGGCATGGAAATACCGCGTTTGCCTCAGAATCCATTTGAATATTTGGAATCATCTGGTGCACCCAGCAATCCGTTCCGTAATTATAGCGATGAAATCTCAAGCATGTCTGCAACACGAACAAATATTTCTGAGCCACTACGCAGCAAACCCTTGCTCGGAATATACGAAATTGAGTTAGCTACAGCCTAGACCATTCCTGGTATCATGGACTCTCATCTGTGTTCTGATTACTGTTTTTTTTTCGTTTATTGGTGTAACATGTTAGTTGGGAGAGGAAAATTTGTGAATCCGATTTGGTAGGATTTATACTTGACATCTTTTGGTTTTTGGGTTTTGTAAAAATTTTTAACTCTTCATGGAAGTAGTTTAATTGTATTATCAATTTTAATTCAATATATATTGACAAAATTTTCAAATATTAGCTTCTTTTAAAATTATAGTGTTTTCTCTCACAAAACTAAAATTGCAAAATCTATAATCAATTAGGGAAAATTTTCATTTAATATTTGCTCTAAAATCAACTATTTACAATAGAAGTGCCAAACATACCCTTAATATATTTCAATTTGAGTCGATCAATCTATTTAATTCGTCATATTTCATCTAATAAATCTAAATTCTATCACATGAATAAATAATTAATTTAAAGGAGATTCATTTCGCTCTTGGCAGAGCAAACTAATCATGTTACTAGAGAACACTACAAGATAAGCAAATCTGAGAGGTCAATCACCTGAATTTGCATTGTCCTGAAGTTCATTTAGAGCATAATCAAGATGGTGGAGAACGCAGTAAGAAGTCCGTAGTGGATTTATGATGCTGCGTTGGGGGTGATGGTGATGATAGTGAGGAACATAGAGCTTTTTGGATGATAGTAAGGAACATAGAGCTTTTTGGACTTCTGATATTGCTCTTCCATCAGCAATGAAGGTGGAGATGGCTCTTCGTGGTGAAAAAGGAAATGCATTATCAATGGATGGGATACTTCAAAGTGAACAGAGTCTTAGACCAATGCGAAATTTCATGATCAGTAGGTTCATCTAGGAATCCTCTCGTTTCATTGATAAGAAGCTCCATAAATTTAATCACAAGGCATCAAAGAGGCTAAATTAACTAAAAATTTAGAAAGGTCTATTAGTCAAATTGACTATGCTAGTGCAATTACCTCTGCAGCTTGCAAACTTTCAAGGTTTACTCATATAATCCTAGAACTGAGCTTTCAAAAGTGAGTTAAAGAGTTTTTGGATATTAAAAGTGAGCAAAGTCCTTGAAGTTGAAGTTTTCTGCAATACTAGAGGAATATTTTGATGCTACTTAATGAGCCAATGTCTTGTTGGACATTCACTTTGGGAAAGAGCATTGTGTCTTACTGTTAATGAAGGTTAATAAGTTTAGATTGAACATGTCAATAATAAGGCTTGATAGGAATTTTACTTGTATATGGTGCCACTTATAAATTTAGGATAGAGCACACAACTAGAGTAACAAACGAGTCAAGTTTGACAGATTCAAATTATTTTTTAGGAGTTATGAATGGTTGGGTCAAGTAATTTATAATTTTATCTTTAAATAAATTTTAATATTTTTAATTATTGAAATCAAATTAATTTCAAATCATGTTAGAGTCGAATCACTTTTAATTAATCCTCAAATCAAATTTGACCCAAAATTTTCAATGAATTCGAGTCAAATCAAAACTATCACCTCTAAACACAAGCTAATAAAAGATGGTAAAACTCGGTCAACTACTTATTCAAGCAAAATATGTTCGATGTATGTGAGATTTTCAGTTTAGGTATTATGAAATAATGATTTAGAATTTATATGACCCTTACTTTCATCTAAACTCTGAATAATTGGTTCAATTCATATGCATGTACTAGGGTTCGTTTAATAACACTGCTTATATAACAATCTAAGTGGGGGATTATTAGAATACATTGGTTTATGGTGTTACAGGTGAGATTCATGTTGATATTTACATCAGTGATGGTACACAGTTTAAGATGGACTCAAAAAATTACCTTTTCTTTCGTGACTATCCTTCAGCAACCATTTTATGCAACACATTAACTTAAAGCTACTTAAAATTGAAATAACCTCAACCTTGCCTTTCAAGGCATGTTGATTATTAAAATCTAATCATTTAAAGAGAAAGTTAGCCACACCATACTCGCTGCAGGTTGATGATTTAATCAAGTACAAAGTACAAATGCAATAATAATACATCTCCACAGCTTGGAATACTCTAACTAGATTGCAAATCCATGGAGTCCATGAACAAAAAACTGCAAGAAAAATTTTGACTTGTGAAGAGATTACATAAATACACAGCCAAACTTGGTCAACTTAACCGCTGCAACGACTAGAAAATCGCAAACAGGCAGATCACAGTTCCTCTAATACTCAAGATGTCCTTTTGGTGTTCCATATATTAGGTACATAAAATGGTATACAAGGGTGATTCAACATGCATCCTTGTCCGATTTAAAACTGCAAAACAACACTCTTTCAGTCACAAAATCGAATAAACATAAATAGTAAGACAGAAAGGTCATATCAAACATCATTTGACCAGCCCAACCATGCTACACGTTCTGTACTTTGCTTGATATTTCTTTAGCTTTTGCATCTTCCTTTCCCTGCAATTAAAAAAATCAAAATGCCGAGCATGGTAAGAGATTCATCCACTACTAACCTCCAAGGAATAGTACTATAAACATTGGAGCCAAAAAAAAAAATGTAACAAATATACAATAAGAGGCACAAAGATAAATGATCAAAGCAAAAAACCATTCAACAAATGACTAATACTCGATCACATTATAGATTCAAAAATAAGTCAAGGTATCAAATGATTAAACAACCTAAACATATTTATCAACAAGACTTGGTTGACCTCTATTTGAATGAATCAAATAAGATTTAGCATCAGTCATTTTTTTTTTTCCTTTTCACCTATTCATTTTCTTTTAGGTTAAGAAAAATTTTTAAAAAAAATTAACCAGGTGTCAGTGGTACAAGGAAATCTTCTCACAGGAAATCTATTATGCCTCCTAGAAACAAATATACAAGAACATCTTTTCATTTATATAATTCAACAAGTTATGCTGTCATTACCTCTAAGCGAAGAATGACAAAAGGAAATTACTAGTCTTAGTCTTTTAAGGGAAGAGGAGATGAGGAGGCAGGTTTTCCTCGGACGTAAAATAAATCAAGGTCACAAAATTTGAATTCCCATAAACGAATATCAATTTTGATATGGCCAAACCTGCTCAATCTGCATTGATGCTTAACCCACTTATTTTGTAATGAAACCTGAATGACCTTAACGTGAATCAGCCAAGTTCAACCCGAAAAAAACCCAATTTTGAATAGTGAAATATTATTTTAAAAAAATAAAATTATGAGAGGTCTAACTGAACCTGCAAATCAACCAATTTTGACCCAAAACCAGCAAATTTACTCGAAATCCATTCTAAGCTTACCCTAATAGGTGATCCACAACCCACCCATTCTCACATGAAAAATACATGACCAAAAGGGATCTAAACCCACCCCCCTCCCCTCCCCCTTCCCCAACACCCCCCCCAAAAAAAAAAAAAAAGGAACCTGTCCGGCTGATCCATTTACCAGCTCTGACTATAATCCCTTAAAGACAAGTCTTTAAAATTTAGAACACATATTACTCATATGAATGATCAAAATGAAAATCAACACCATGCAAGCTTTTGCGATACAAGGCCAACAAATAATTTAAACGCCGCGCAACCAACACAAGTTCAACCATCCAAAAGAATCAAATTAATTGCCATGTCTTATTAGAACAACCGTGCTCAAGAGTTTACTTCAGAAGCAGGTTATGAATGAAATTTGTCTCCCATCAAGTTCAAGAATTAAAACATTTGGACTGCATATTTCTTTGAAAGGAAGTAACCCTCTTTAACGTGGGTAATTGTGCCTTTTGCTTAACCAGAACTTTCTCTCCCTTCAGAAAAGTTGTAAAAACTTGAAGGGAAAAAGGAATGATCTTGAGTAGCAATCCCAAGTCAATGATATGGAACCCGCACATAAGTATGTCTGCTATTGATTCATTTCATGGTCAGAAGCTAGTTATGTACAGTCTCCTCTTTTGCCCCCAACAATGATGATGATTAAACATTTTTCTAACATCAAGAACACTTCTTGGAGTTCCCTCCTGCAAATTCCATAAGTAAGAACGACCAAGTTGTTCCTATTGAGTTCTAATTGCAAAATTTTGATCCCAGGAGTAGCTTTTTATTTCCCTAGGTGCATGCCTTTGAATAAAAAGATCCCCTTAGTTAAAGATTAAAAGGGGTGCCCTAGGAAGAGGTGAGCATAAACCAACTAAAATTGAATAAATCGACTGAACCAACACTGTTCGGTCTATTCTAATTTAAAAAAAAAAATTCATTTTTGGTTTGGTTAAAAACTGGACAAACTGAATTTACTAAAAAACCAAATCAAATTATAGAAATTTGAGAATCAATCTAAAATACATGTAATTTTAATCACACAGAATGAGCCAAATCAAAATTTTATGAATTCAGTGTAGTTCAGTTTGCAAATAGATAATTTCATTTTATTTGGTTTTTTAAAAAAGAAATTTGGTTTTGGTCTTAAAAACTATAAAATTCAGTTAATTTAATTTTGGTAACAACCAAACTGACCAACTGCTCACTCCTACCCCTTAATGTAAGTCTTCCTATTGCAGGCCGTAAAAGGTTCAAATGTCAGCAACTTCTCCTTGCATTGCAATCCTAAATTCTATCTGAATGGTCTCAGTTGCAATTTTTGTTACCTCAACTAATACATGCGACTGACATGGGAAGAGGTGCTTCAAAAGGAATTAGCAGCGCTAAGTCTATCTGAACATTTAGCACAAAACCATGTGGAATGCACAAAGCCAGTTTGCATAACTTTGTAATGAATCAGAGAAGGAAAAGATCTGGAGTTGTATTTAAAGACAACCAGGTGAAATTTGATGCCAACAAAAAAAAAATCTTCAGCAACTTATGATGGAACATATATATGTTTTGCATTAAGGAAAATAGGTTGAGCTCCTGATATGAGGTTTCCAAAGAATCACTCTGCTGAAAACGAATGCATCATACACACAGTTAGGAATCTCAACATACAAAGCTGAAAATTCTTTTAAAATTTTGTCTTTCATATATGCAAAAAATTCTTCAAGTGGATAGAATAGTTAAGGGAATACATCATAGACATTTTAACAAGGCTTATTTCAAGTAGGTTGTTCTGCTGACTAGGCAGGTCACTAGTGTAGGTTACAAAATTATTGCCCAACAAAAGTACAAATCAACCTCTCATCCGACTAAATTTTTTTCTAGACTAATCAAACTTCTAACTGTGCTCTCATTTTAAAGTATTACAACACTGCATAAACACTATTGCTTGTTGATGAAATAAATCCCAAAGAATAAGATAACACAAAATCTCGCCGAGTCAGTGCAACTAGCTTTCAGAACTGAGACTGAGCAACTGATAGTGTAAGAATTCATGTAGACCGACAAACAAAGCAAATAATAATTCAGAACATTGTACAGACCGAATATAAGAAAAATTAAGGAATTATCACAATCAAACAAAGATTCAAAACAAAATCATTACACATGCAAGGGACTGAGAGAAAAGGCACATGGACCAAAAGGCAATTGCTTCTACGCTACTTCCATTTAAGCTTCAACAATAATGTATGCCACCAAACTTAACAGTGATACTCAGCTAAAGCAGTGGCATCCAATTTTTTCATGAAAAAAAAAAAACGTAGTATAATAGAAGCAATTACACTTACCAATTCCTTGGTTTCATAATAATCATCTAACGCCCACTGATACTTGGACTGATTTAACCCAAACCAACGAGCCAAATGCTCATCTAAGTTTGAGTGAGCTGCAAAATAACACCCAAAAAGAAAATAAAAAACGCTTTAAAACAATGCAAAAAGAAAAAAAAGAAAGAAAAAGAAGAGCAAAAGAGGAAGAAAACTACACACCGTTTTGCACTTTGGTGACAGCATTTCTAAAGAAGCCGGAAACGGACCCATTTGATAAAGGCTGAGCAGAAACAATTTGCTGAGGAGGCGGCTGGACGGGAGGCGGTGAGGCAACCTTTTTAGGGGAAACAAAGAGCGGCGGGTCTGTGGGTTTAGGGGTGGAAGGAGGGGTAACGAAGACAGTGTAGGGCCCGATTTTACCGATCATAGGAGGAGGAGTAGATGGGTCCTTGTTGATTGGCATTGTGAAGAAGGGAAAGGAAGCGTCTGTTTGAGAAGAGTAAAGAAAGGGAGTGTGATATAGATTCTTCGAAAGGGGTTGGGTTTGGTATGTGTACCGTGAAGTGAACAGTGCACGCAAATCAAGCTGTTAGATCTTTGTCTTCGACAGGAAAATAAGAAGAATATTTATTTAGGCACATGGCTTTGTCTCAAACTTTAGACTCATTTGATGGGCTTAAGCCACTTTTGTTCCTTGTTTACTGTTCTGTTAACTTCTAAAGCTTCCTAATTATACATAAAAATTATAAAATTAAATAATTAAAAATATTTTTAAATAATCACGCGTGTATTTTATAATAACCATTTTAATTTCGTTAATAATGTGATTTTTTTTTTTTTGCTCCAAAAAAAAAAAAAAAGAATCGATAAGGAATGTGGAGCGTAGCATATCACGAAGAATCCAGTATTGGAGGAGGAGACCATAGAGAGTCTTTCATTCCATTTAGATACTACATCTTACGGTATTTATCTTTTTCAGATGTAGGATAGCAAATATTTATAATATTTTAATAACATTAAATTCTAGTTTAGGTCTCGTTTATTTATGGCAAATATTTTTTTTAAAAATAATTTATATATTTTCTGGAATTTAAATATTTTATCATATTAATAAAAAAATTATTTTTATGATTATTTTTAAATAAATTTATTAATAAAATAAAACTATTTGTACTAACATATTAGGAACAGAACAATATTTTCTCACATACTTTGGTTGAAATTAATGAATGAATCAAACATGATTATAATCTTTTTTCGAATACTGTAAAACTCAATTTTTCAAAAAATAATACGATTTCATAGAAATTACTTCCATTAAAGTGAATAATTTTATACCAAAGTTTTTCTAAAGGAGATTATTGTTACTTGTATGTAGGCTTGTCTTCAACTCAAACGTAGTTCAAAAAGGAAAAAGTGAACCCGGTCCAGAGACAAAGCAAAAGAACAAAGGACTTTGTGAACCTTTTTTTTAAAATTTTTTTATTTTCCCTTAATTGTTTCATCTAATGTAAGGACAAATGGAGCAAGGGGAGAGTTTTTATGGAATAGGTTTAGCCGCACCCAAAAGAGATAACTTATCTCTAGCTCCATGGATAAGTGTTGCTTTCCTTTAAATTGTTCAATTCCCCTCCACTCCACTCTATGAATTTGAGTCTGGTGTGATCTTCTAAGTTTGTCATTCATTGATCCATGTTGTTCCTGAATCCTCTTGTTTTAGCTTTTATCATATATTATTTTGTGTTGTTTAGATTTGGATAAAACCAATTCACCTTCTTAATCCATTTACAATTCTTGAGCTAAAGTAGTTATATTCTTGGTTAAAGCATGTAAAGGAAACAAGAAGAAATTTTGTTCATTATAAATTACAAGATAAAATATGGCGAGAAGAAAATTTATGCAAAATTCAATATTCAAAAACGTGTAGGTTTTTTTAGATAAAAGAAATAGGTAAGAGAGGGACTAAAAAAAATAAAAACAAAATAGAAAAGAAAAAAAAAACATAAATTTTAAACTCTTTAGATGAGATATGAACTACTCTCTTTGTTCCAAAAATGTTATTCACTATTTCTTTTTTAGATGTCTCAAAACATATGTTTATTTTCATTAATTATAATAAAAATTTTCTAATTTACTCTCATTAATTATTAAACTAGTAAAATATATTTATTTTCTCACTAAATATAATGAGAAACATACATGAAATATATATTATAAATTGTCAGTTGTTAAAGTATTAAATGTAATTTCGTAAATAATGTGAAAAATTATATTAGGTGACAATCTTTTTAAGATATAAGGAGTACTCCTTTTGTTCTTTAATAGTATATGTTATTTAAGATTTTTGCACAAATTAAACATTGTATTTAATAGGTATTATTACATAAATAATAAATTATGTTATCATTTATTAATTATCATTGAAAAGAAAAAAGAATATTAAGTATTATGAAGAAAGGAAAAGGTAAATAGTAAGTATTATGAAGAAAGGAAAAGATAGAGTTGAATAAAATTAATTAATATTTATAGATAATTATAAAATGTCATATATTAAAGAATAAAAACTCTTCTTTTAAACAATATATATCAAGGAACAAAGGGTGTAACTTATAAACTTTTAAAGTCAATAACTATATGAAAATGTACCGGTTTAGACATGATTTTTGTCTATACAAAATGCTAAAACTAGCATTGGTATGCATCATCATAATGGAATATGTCCAAGCAAGCCATTGGTTGCTTAGGTAGAGGTGAGCAAAAATCCGACTGGTATGAAAAAATTAGCCAAATCGATTTAATTCATTTCATTTTAGTTCAATTTTTTAACAAATTCGATTCGGTTTGATTTTTATTTTAAAAAAAATTAATTTTCAATCTTCAATTCAATTTTTTAATATAAAAAACCAAATAGACCAAAATTATTAATAAATTAAATCAATTTAAATCAAACTAAATTTAAAATACATATAATTTTATTAAATCGAACTGAAATAAAATTTTACAAGTTCAATTTAACTCAATTTGTATATCTGCAAAATTCAATTTATTCAGTTTTTTCAAAAATTTTAGTTTGATTTAATTTGTAAATATAAATTTTTTATTTGATTGATTTTAATAAAAAACCAAACAAACTAAACCGACCGGTTTGTTTACCCATATTTAGGGGTGGAGAAAGCAATCGTTGTTTGTCATGCACAACATTAACATATGAGAAATATAACAACAGAATAGGAATCACCTCAAAACACTTTGAGTACCACATAAACGCAAGTAAATGTAATTTGCTTAGTTACATTCCAACCGGTGCTTACTCAATATAAACATGCACTTGTTTCTGTTTCAAATTTTTTTGTTCAAATTACAGACTTAAAAGCAAAGCATGGACAGAACAAGAAACTAAGCCTACCTTGTATCAATACCTACCTGTCTATCAGATGCTACTAACCTAACAAGGAAGATTTATCCAATGTGCATGGTGAATGGGAGGGAGGAGGGGAGGGTCAAATACAAACCTCAAAAAAAAAAAAAAAAAGTTTCAGGTCACCTTACGTTAGTTCATCCGGAGCCAGAACAACCTTGTATAAGAAAATGCAATAATTGACAACCGTCTAATAAAGAAGTCCTGACCAAAGCAACATTTTTCAAGAGTTATTAGTGTCTGAAACAACAGTCTCAACTGCGTTTCCAAGAAATGACCTCACATCATCAAGTTGAAAGCTTTAGGGATTCCTTTGCCACGTCTTGCCAACAAATTTTCCGTAAATCAAATAACAGAACTAGCCAAGGACAGCTCATGAAGCTCACTTAGCATCCACTCCTCCCCTGTCTGGCCACCAAGGACAATTGTCCTCGTCCCTCCTACAACACAGGTACTATGTCCCCAAGCAAATCTTGGAGGTCGGCCAGGAACATTTAGAATCCTCCATGTGGGTTTCTCATCAGTCGGATCCAAGAGATATAGTTGTGAGGCAGAATGAAGACCAGCAACAGAGCCACCAAAGATTAGGATCCCACCACCTGGAAGGTTTACAGCTACATGATCAAGCCTTGGTGGAGGAGCTATGCCCCCGGGGTTTCCAGCACCAGGCATTCCACTCCCAGTTACACACCTCCAGCAAGGTTCTTCCTCACTTAGATCCATAGTAAAAACATCACCGGAGCGAAATCGAAGAGGACCGCTCTTAGCTAAACCTCCAAACATCAATATCTTCCTGCCACCATAAACTGAGAGAGTGTGACCCAGCCGAGAAGGCGGGGTCCATGCCACTGGTATCTCCCTCCAGACAGGTTTTTCCATTGATAGATCAAGCAGAAATGTATCACTAAGCAGCACTCCAGAATCTGCACACCCACCAGAGACTATCAACTTGGTACCATCAAGAGTGCAGGAACTGTGCCAAGATCGTGGAAGTGGCGGGGCCAATCCAGAAATCTCACGCCAAGTTGGAGGCTTCGCATCCAAGTCCAGAACAAAGACATCATTGAGTAAGCCTTGCCTTCCACAACCTCCAAAGACTACCAAGTGAGACCCATTAACACAAGAAAGTGTATGACCC
>CATIWR010053398.1:0-13124 GCA_949677035.1 Omphalea diandra | reverse complement strand
GGCAGGTACTTAGTGGATCAGTTGATTCACATGAGTACCAAGCCCAAGAGTCAGTTCTTACTCCCATCTCACGTCACTGCCATCTACTGCTTCATGGGCGCTCTTGACGAGGAAAAGGAGAAACGTCTCACCAAAAAGTTTATGCCTTCACAGAACTTCTTGGATCTCACATATCTCATCAACGCCAAAACAATCCATCCTGACTCCTATGCCTACTTACTTGGCACATACAGAGCACAATGATAGGAAAGCTCTCAGGCGTCAAAAAGGAAGCGTCTCCACATTGAAGTAGTTCCCTCTTCAGCCCCCTCTGCTGCTCCTCCACTGAAGCCAACTGAACAAGTGTCGCTCTCCACCATCAAATACAAATTGGATAAAATCATGCGTATGATGAAGAGACGATCACTCTTCCTCTCCCATCTCCACAACGACATAGTGGATTTACAGAAGAAACTCGACATTCCACCCTGTCACCTCCTCGATTTTACGGACTTCAAGGATACTCAAGACGGGGACCAAGGAGTGGACAATAGTGACGAAGCTGAAGGCGGCCTCCAAGAGACAGCAGTAGATTCGTCCGATTATGATAGTAACTCCCCAACTTTTTAGTACTTAGGTTTAATCTTTGTACTCTATTTTGTCTTTGTTGTTTGGTTACCTTTTGTAATCACAGTTAATGAATATATTAAAGTTTGCTTTTAAATCTCTTTGTGCTCTCCATATCTATTTCTTATAGCATTTTGCTTCTTATGCTTTCCTTTAATTATTCTTCATTTTCACTAATTCTTTTTGATCTTGCCAAAGGGGGAGATAAAATAAGAATCAAGTGAAAAATCAGAGATAACTAATTAAGAGGGAGTAAGCAAGCAAATGCATAACTTAAGGGGGAGTAACTTGAGTAACTAACTTGAGTAAATCAATTTTTATTTTGCACTTAGGAATCTTTGATACATCATGATTCAATTTTACTTCTCTACACTTATTTTTCACTTTGGATCAATCTAAGTTGTCAAAATCAAAAAGGGGGAGATTGTTGGACTAGGATAATCAATCCTAGGTTTAGAACCTCTTTTAATGTTGACAAAGTAGATTGATCATCACTTATATTTCAAATAAGTGTTATTTTTACAGAATTGAATCAATCTCTCAAGAAGAATTGAAGAAGTTGATGAACTCCAAAGTGACATGTAAATCGCGACCGCGACTCATGTTAGGACATGCTGAAAATCAAGTAGGCGAAATCGCAGAGCCATTCTCGACCGCGATCCTTGGAAAGAAATAAGTCAGATTGACACAGATGAATTCACGGTATGATATAAGTCTCGTTTGAGTCGCGACCGTGAATTTCAAAGAAATTTAAGAGGGAAGCAAGTTCACAACCATAACTTGATAAGTGTCCCAGAAGACTGTTGGAAGTCAAAAATCGCGGAGACATCTTGCTAGTAGCGACCGTGATCCCTGTGGAAGAAAGTTAACCACTTTGGCAGATGGATTCGCGTCCTGTGTCACGGCCTATGCAAGAAAACTCACAACCGCAACTTTTGAAAGTTGGTAAAAGACAACGACTATATTTTCCTGGTGAACTAATAAGAAGCTGCCATGTGGACTAGCCGTTAGACACAAACGGGGTTTCCCTTGAAGAATTTGGGTTTTGCGACCGCGAAAGGCAGTAGCGACCGTGATTTCATCCTGACAAGCATTAAATGCAAAATCTATCAAACATGTCTCAAAGATTTGATGAGCTATGATCTGCAACGTCTCTTTGGTGAAGTTTGGCCATAAATACTCCACCAAACAGCCATGAAGAAGGTTGATAAGGAATTTATTACAAGTGATAAAAGCTCTCAATCTTTGCTACTCATTTTCTTCATCTTCTTTATAAGTGTTAGGTGTGAGCATTAAACACCAAGTTGCAAGGTTTTGTGTTAGCCTGTAAAAACGCTTTTAGAAAGGTTTAAGTGTGAGCCTATTGAAACACTTGAGTGAGGTTTTGTGTTAGCCTAGAAAAACACTTTATTGTAAGGTTGTATGTTAGCCATCAAAACACAAATTGTGTAAGTTGGGTGTGAGCTGGAAAACACCATTGATATAGTGAAATACCCAATTGAGTGATTGGGGAGTGGACGTAGGGTCAATTTTGCCCGAACCACTATAAATTCTATGTGTCTCTATTGTTCTATCTTCTTCCCTTTATCTTTGTTTTTAAAATTTTTATCCACCAATTCAACCCCCCTTCTTGGTGCCTAGGGACAACACTCCCTTTAAGGATTCATTTTCTTTTATTAAGGAGTTAAGAGAAAATGAAGACTTAGAAAGACTCCCTATAGATTTTTTAACTTCTTTACTAGAAGATCTTAACTCACTTACAAACTCATTTAAAGACTTAAATTCATCCTCTAATTTTGAGCATTTCTTTTTATAAGTTTTCATTTATAGTTTATACTTATCACTTCTCAAAGTAAGAGCTTTAAGAAGCTCATCATATGCATCATCAAATGCAACATAATTATCACTAGAGCAAGAAAAAGGACTTACCTCATTAAAACAGTCATCTTGTGCCATAAAACAAAAATTGGCCACTTCCTCATCATCATCTTCCTCACTAAAGCTATCAACCCAAGTGGCTTTGAAGCTTTTTTTCTTCTCCTTATCCCCTTTATTTTTCATCTTCAGCTTCGACAATCATATTTGATATGACCTTGCTTGCCACACTCGTAACAGGTCACTTCAATTTTCCTTTCATTGAGGTTAAGAGATGTCTTCTTAAAGTTCCTTCTATCCTTCCTTCTCTTTATTAGCTCATTAGTCCTTATAGAAAGCATGGCCAGCTCTTCCTCCTCCTTTTCAATATCATCATCATCACATGAGAGAACTTCCGCCTCTTTATCTTTGGTTGAGGATTTAAAGGTTAGAGTCTTCTTTTCTATTTTATCATTTTTATCCCCCTTGTCTTCTCATCTTTTTCATTTCCTCATCCTTCTTCAAGGTTAGCTCATGAGTAAGAAGCTTGTCTATGAGAAAAATATTGACACCTTTCTAATTTTTTTATTTGACTCTTTACTACAACACACTCCAGCATTAAACTTTTTCAGAATTACAAATTTGAGTATTTTGGTGTTTACCACATGATTAGTAAGAATTTTACTGAATTTCTTCATGTTTAGGATGATGGACATAAGTTTATTATTCATGCCAATGATGCTTTCATTGTCTTTCATCATGAATTGCTCACATGCTATTACATACATTTCTATCTCGCTAGACTTATCTAATGTTGTGCCTTTATGATAATTATTCAATGCCTTCCAAATTCTATGGGCAATGAGGCAATGTTGTATTCTTTCAATCTTCTCTTGGCAATCAGCTAAGAAGAATTGCCATTGCCCTTTTTTTTTTTTGCCATTTGATCTTTTATGTTCTTCCACCAATCCTCCCAAGGGATCAATTCTTCACTTCCATCAACCATCTTGGCAGGAGGCTTCCATTATTTTACTATTATATCCCATAGATCCATCACATCGCTATCCAAATATATCTCTATTTTGTACTTCCAATTAGTATGGTTGGATCCATCGAAGTATGGCTTGAGATGGGTGTGGATTCCTTGTTGTGTCATTAGTCTTTTCTCACATATTTAAGGTTTTAATTGAGACCTTACTCTTATACCACTTGTGGGCCCTTGAGCACCAAGAAGAGGGATTGAATTGGTAGGAAATTTAAAATTTAGAGGGAAGGAATTGATGAGATAGAAATAGAAGATATAGGAGAAGAGTTAAAGACATAAGATTTTATAGTGGTTCAAGTGTCAACAAACCCTACGTCCACTCCCCAGTTCTTCTAATTAGGTATTATACTATTACTAAATAGCATTTTCAAGCTCGTAATAAACTTTTACACTATTTGTTTAAGGCCACATACAACCTTACAATTTGTGTTTCAAGGCTCACACACAACCTCTCAAGTGTTTTCCCAAAGGCTCACGTTTAACCTATATAAGAGTTTTACAACTAGGCTAACTTTTAAACTCGAAAACACTATTATTTAATGCTCACACCCGACAACAACTCATATATAAGAATTGAATATATAAAGTTTGACAAATAAAATTCCAAGATTTTATATATGATCAATACTATTCTCTTGCATTCAAGTCCATTTGGTGGAGTATTTATAGGCAAAACCACCAAAAAGATGTTACAAACAAAACAATTTCTAAATCTCCAAGTTGTGTTGGGTAGATCATGCATTAAATATCTATCAAAATGATCTTACAGTCATGATTGGTCATTTATAGTTGTGATTTCTCTTCTTATACTAAAATTACTGAAATCACATTAGAGAATCCCATTTGTAAGTAATGGCTAGTCCATATGGCGCACCACTATTGTTCTTCCAATAAAAATAACAATTATGTTCTTCGACCTTGACAAAAGTCGCAGTCGCGATTTATTTTCTTTTAGGATGTGATGGCCACTACGAATAAATATTTCACCCTCATAAATTTTGATAAGGAGATGTTGCGCCACGAAGTCGTGGTCTTGACTAATATTTTATCCTCGTGAATTTTGATATACCAATGGTTATTTAGGACATTTGACATGTTCTACTTGAGGACTTGATTCAGCCCAAGCAAGTGCAAAAAATGCGATCATGAAGATATATATGACTTATATTGCGAATTCATCTGTTTCATCTTCATCACTTTCTTAGCAAGATTGTGGCTATAATTTTCTTTGTGAAATCATCTAACCTAACTTAATCCATTCTTCTTAGAAGATAACGATCGTGAATTTAAAGTTTGCCACCAGAAATTAGAATGCCTTTTACAATACTTGAGACTTAGACTATCATTCAATTTCCAATGCAAACCCATCCAAAAATCTACAAATTCAGCATTTAAAATTGATGTTATAAAATATCAATCTATATTGTCAATATTGAAAAATAGTTTTGACTTAGGTTTGACAAACCTAGTAGAATAGAGATTTTCCTCGAAAATACTTTTTTTTTTAATCATTGATGGATATCCTGGTGTCCTAACTTGAATCAGGAAACTTAGGGTGTTCTCTAGGTGCTCTAAAAGGAATGAGAGTATTTTGGATAAATTGGTCGCTCTAAGGTTTTATGGAAAGTTAGGGGCATTTGCTAACTTATATGTAATTGGCTTGAGGGAATACCAAGGTTATTTTGGAAATTTGGATGTAATTAGGAATTAGGGAATGCCAGGGTATTTTGGTAATTTGGGTGTAATTGGGCTTGAGGAAATGCTAAGGTATTTTGGTAATTTGGGTGTAATTAGGCTCTTTTGGAAGTTAGGCTAAAGAAGGCTCTTTGGTATTAAGGTTTGGAAGCGAAGAAGGGAGTTAGACTGGCTAAGCACAATAGGGCTATACAGCCTGCTCTAAGATATACAACTCAGGACCACTATAACAAGCCTTCGAAAGTGACTTATCTTTATTCGCATCATTCCTCTTCTCTCTCTAAGTTTTCTCTCTCTAGGCTTATAATTATCTGTAGGCTACCTTTGCTCCTTCAGTCGATCGATATGGTTGAATTTCATGATGAAGAAATGTTTGAGATTTAGAAGGAGTTTCCAAATGAGGGCCTCTCGACTTTTGACGCCCTAGATCAGTTGCGATCCTAGTGGGAATTCGAGTGGATGAGCCTGCTAAAGATGTGACTATAAATATGATTTCTTTGGGCTTTCCTCCAATCGGCAACACTCTAACATTCTATAATTTGTATCATCACCTTACAACAGCTACCTCGGGAGTGATAGGTGCCTTTTTTCCTTATTATCAATTTTTTTTTTAATTTTTTCATGCACTTGTCACCGTAGGCTATAAGTGTTGCCTACGGATTTATTTCTTGCTTACAAACATTAGGTTAGCTTATAAAATATTTATAAATAATTTTTTAAGACATTCACCCTCTATTTTAGTGAAATTTATTTCAGGTCTAAATGATTACCTTGATTTGTGTGCCTTAGGCTTCACTCAACAACCTAAACAAAGAGATAATTTAAATTAATTCGTAGAACGATTTTTGAGCAATTAGGGTACCTACCTAAGTGACTAATCCATTATTATCCTCAAACTTGCTAATATCATGGCATTTTGTTCCTATTTTTGTTTTAGTCCTAGCGATAAAGATTCATGATCCTATTATTTTGTAAGTTGTTATAATTATGCAAAATGACTCATATGCATATATTTTATTGCCTCTTACTTTTCCTCTTTATGGGATCATTTCCTTCTAGGAAGGAGGCGGCTGCAGCAGTCCTACTATGGTATGAGGTCATATATTGCACCCTCGAGTCGTTACCTGATGATGGTGAACACATTGGTGGAATAGTGCATGAAAATGACACACACCTTTCATCTGCCCTTGATTAACAAGATTATGATCACTCATGGGGACTTCACCTTTCTGATCAGGTTATGGTTTGCGGGCGTTCCTTTGCCCACTGTCTCTAGTGTATATTATCCAGTTCTTCAGTGAGATTATTTGTGGAGAGCTATTGGTTATGTTCCCTTTTTGAAGGGGAGGAGGAGCGTAACAAGGTTAAGCATTTAGACTAGTGCTCCCATTGTTACTGATGATAATCCTGTTGAGGTGGTCAACTAGCACACACGTTGCCATTTGTTATATACCTTATTAGGATATGTGTTCTCAAATGCTTCTAAAGTGGCAGAGTTATGGTAGGTGCCCCATGCTGGAGAACTTGAGCTTGCAACACTACTTTGACTAGAGGTTTGTGTTACTAGTGTACCACTACCACTAACGTGACTGGTACTTATGGGGCTAGGACTACATATATGATGCTTAGAGAGTCCTAATCATGAGTATTATTGATTTCCCTTGTTCTTTATGCTTTGGTCCTACTTCATTGTCTTAATGCTCATATCATTCCTTATTGACAGGCGTGGGCCGTCAAGTAAGGGATGTTACAGGGACTAAATGTAACGGCCATTTTCATTTGCAAAACTCATAACATTCATGTCCAAAATACTTATGCATAAAGGTTTTATTCATCATACACATACAATCCAATATGTATTTTATGTACATATATGTTGACCAATGTTCAAGGCTAGTGACTGTAAATTGGTTCCTATATAGATGTATGTACATGGCACAAAGAGAGAGAGAGAGAGTTAGAATTCATCCGATGACATGTGGTCCATGTGTCTCTATGCAAAACTCTAAACACCAAAGTGTCCAATCCCTATTCTACGATATTTGAAAAATATAATTGCAATTTGGTCAATCACGACTCAATGAATAAAAATAATAATCAGATTCTTATATCACATCCAACAATCAAATATCATTTGAATACATTACAAGTATAACATTTGACTATGCAAGTGCAAGTGCAATAGATTAATTTTTATCGTGACCATGCAAGGCAAACACTACTCCTGGGAATTCATGTGATTCAAGTGACATTTGATTTTGCTGGGCAACATATAACAAGTGATTCATTTGATCAACAACATGTGCCAATAGGACCTATTGTCCATCTTCCACGTGATTTGCAAGTGATTGACAAGTCGGTCACAATACCCTTTTAGTTCCATGTGCAACCCTTTTAGTTCCATGTGCAAGTGCTCATTCACAAATGGTATACCAAGTAATCAACAAGAGCATATGATTTTCACTTGACTTGTATTCACATGTAAAATGTAATAATTTAATCATATATGCAGGTAATAGAACATAATCATATCATAAAATTATCACGCACACACATTGAATCTAATTATAGTTTTTACTCAGCTTTTGATATGACCAACCATTATGGTAGGTTTAGTTCTCTCTCTAGGGCTTCCTCAAAGTTTTAAAATAATCATGAATGCTTGGTATGCAACTTTGGCATGATTCATGCAAGTGGACCTAGTGTTTTTGCATATTTTCCTTATATGGTAGCCTGAGCTTACTACACTCTCATAGAAATAACTCTAGATATACTTATCCAAATGACTTGATTCATTTTTTCACACAAAATAGACATATAATGAGACAACATATTTAAATTTTAGGCTAATATCAGAAACACAGAAAATGTGGTGAATTTTTACATTTTGCCCCATTCTATTGTCATCTCAATCTAAGTAGGTCTTACAATATTGAGTGTATCTCAAATTGTAAAAATCCAATTGTAATAATAATTTACCATCAGTTAGAACAAATATAAAGGAACATTTTTCATGTTTTATTTATTGTCTAATTCAGTCTATAAGGTTACCAAAACAAAGGAGAAATCTCAGGGTAAGCAGGTTTGTAACATGTTGACAAATGGTCATGATGAAGGGACAATATCTCAACAACCATGCTAGATTTGAAAAAAAAAAAATTTCATAGGTATGTAGGTCAAACATAAATGTACAACTTTCAAGTTTGGACCATCATCAAATTCTGAATCTATGGCCATCGAATTCTTGGAAAACATAATTAAAAGAAATGTGGGGTTTCATCTAGGTACAGGGTCAGTCCAAATCAATGAGCCATATATCTTTCCACACAACAAATCAATAAAAAAGGCTTTACAAATGTTTAGAGGGGATATAACCCTACAAATTCAATGTTTTATACTTTGTCAAAATCAGAACATAAGGCCATCAAAATATAAGAAAATAGAAAGATTGAGGTCATCTTCGTTGGTTGTGAACCAGCCCTAATGATGGAGCCATAACTCCTCACACACACCAAATCAAGCAAAACTGTTTCATATGAATTTAAATGGGATATAAAGCTACAAATTTCATTTTTAAATTTCCCTAATTCCTCTTCTCGGGTTATGAAATCATGGGTACAAAATCCTACTCTAACAGCAAAATCCAACACAAACAGCTCTAGATTTCAACTTCCATCCAAGAGCTTTGCCTCAATTACTCAATAATTCTCACTAACCATGCATGGTTAACATGTCATGAGAGGTTAATTTTAGTTGAGAAGAAGATAAATTAACTATTACACCAAAATTAGAAAAACTTAAGACTCTTTCCTAGGCAGCCCATACTTCTTCTTCTTCTTCTTCTTCTTCCTTAGCTCTCTTTCTCTTCTGCTATAATCATATCTACCCCATTAATTTTGATCCTAAAGGGTCAAAAATTCCACTTGTAAGCCTATTGTAATAGGACAAATTCATGGTGTTGCATTCCTATTGGTTGGAAGTTCACTTTCTTTTTTTAGTCCCTCTTCTTCACTCCTTAAGCACCTCCATCCATCTCCTAATTCCTAGATGCTCCTTATACTTTAAAATAAGCTCTATAACACCATTATTTATGATGTTATAACAATCACACAACATAAAACAATTTGTCATGCAACTATACATACACTACATATATGTTCAAGTGTCCCAAATGCAATGGTCTAAGTGTCATTGTCGTGCTTCTACAATTCACATATCTAAATGATTATTTATCTAATGCATATGTTCATATGGGATTTCATATAATTTATGTAACGAATATGCTCATGTGATAATGCCAATGAATGTGGATAGGGATGTTACATTTTTTCCCCTCTTATAAGGAATTTCGTCCTCAAAATTCAATACCTACAAACAAATGTGGATACTGCCATTTCATGTTCTCTTTGGTTTCCCATACAGCCTCTTCTTGTGAATAGTTTCTCCATAACACCATAACTAAAGGGATTTCTCAATTTCATAATTGTTTTGTCTTATAACCGATGATTTCCACTAGTTCTTTAATGTAACTTACATCATCTACAATTGTTATCGCTGGATCTCTAAGTATATGTGTAGGATCATATCGATACTTCCTAAGCATACTCACATGGAATATATCATGAATATGAGCCAACTCTAGTGGTAGTGCTAGCCTATAAGCCAATGGACTGATTCTTTCTAAGATCTCATATGGGCTTATGTATCTAGAACTCAATTTCCCCTTATTGCCAAATCGAATTATTCCTTTCCATGGTAAAACTCAAAAGAACACTTTGTCTCCCACCTCATATTCCATTTCTCTTTTGTGTTGGTCTGCATAGCTCTTTTTCCTCCCTTATGCTGCTTTAAGTTTGATCTTGATTACCTTCACCTTGTTTATAGTGTCTTGTACTAGTTATGGCCCTTATAAAACATGCATCCCTTCTTCATTCCAATAGATTGGACTTCGACATTTTCTTCCATATGGTGCTTCATATAGTGCCATTTGTATATTGCTATGATAATGGTTATTATAAACAAATTCAATCAAGGAAATATATTTATCCCATGCCCCTTTAAACTCTATCACACAAGCTCGAAGCATGTCTTCAAGTGTCTGAATTGTTCTTTCTGATTGACCATCTATCTAAGGATGAAAAGTAGTATTGAAACTCAACTTGATACCCAAAGCTTGTTACAAACTGACCCAAAATCGAGATGTAAATCTTGGATCTCTATATAATACAATGGACATTGGACACCATGTAATCAAGATAATTTCATCCACATATTTCTTAGCTAAGTGCTTAAGTGAACTACCCCATCGAATAGGCAAAAAGTGAGCTGACTTAGTTGGTCTATCAATGATCACCCATATGGCGTCATTCTTCTTCAAAGTCCTTGGTAACCTATATACAAAGTCCATGGTTATTCTTTCCCATTTCCATACTTGAATTGTCAGTGGTTTCAATTTTCCAGTTGGTGCTTGATGTTCTGTTTTGATCTACTGATAAGTCAAACATGTTGAAACCTAGGCTTTTACATCTTTCTTCATTTTAGGCCACCAAGAATGAGATCATAGGGTATTGTGCATTTTCATCATTCCTGGATGCATGGCATACGAAGCATTATATGCTTCTTCTAGGATTTCTCTTTGTAAGTTGTCAACATTAAGCGCACAAATACGAGAACCCAACATCAAGGCATCATTTCGAATATCAAAATCACCATGTCTCCCCTGTTTTACCATTTAAATAATTTTATGTAACTTTAGATCCTTGCCCTATGCTTTTTTACTTCAATCATGTAACATTGGTTTCACTTGAAATGTAGCAATCAATACCTATTTTTTTGTATGGTTAGTTCCATATTCATAGCTCGTAATTGAACTAAATAAGACAATGGAAATACTTGTAAATGAGCTGCACTGCTTCTTGATTTCCTGCTCAAAGCTTCAGTAACCACATTGGCCTTCCCTAGGTGATATACTCAATGGTACAATCATAATCCTTTAGCTATTCTAACCACCACCTCTGTCTCATGTTTAATTATTTTTGACTCATTAAATACTTCAAGCTCTTGTGATCTGTAAATATCTGAAAAGTTTCTCCACATAAGTAGTGTCTCCATATTTTCAAAGCAAACACAACGACAATAAGTTCTAGGTCATGAAATAGATAAGATAATTCATAAGGTTTCAGTTGTCTATATGCATATGTAATTACCTTACCATGTTGCATTAGAACACATCCCAAACCTTGATGAGAGACATCACTATATACTACAAATCCTCTATTACCAGTAGGAATGGCTAACACTGGAGCTAATGTCACTCTATCTTTTAATTCATCAAAACTCTCTTGACTTGCTTTATGCCACTGAAATGGTACATTTTTCTAAAGTAACTTAGTCAAAGAACCAGTTATAAGTGAAAATCGCTCAAAAAATTGATGATAATACCTAGCTAATCCTAAAAAACTTTAGACTTCTACAACATTCTTTGGGGTTTTCCATTTTACTATTGCTTCAATCTTGTTTGGATCCACTTCTATGACCTTTTCAGAAACTCTATGTCCTAAAAATACCACATGGTCAATCCAGAACTCATACTTGTTTAATTTAAAAAATAGTCATTTTCTCTCAAATTTTGCAACACAATCCTTAAATGTTGTTCATGCTCCTCTTTGCTCTTTGAATACACCAGTATGTCATAAATAAACACAATTACAAATTTGTCTAAGTAAGGCTAGAACACTTTGTTCATAAGAGCCATAAACATTGCTGGTGCATTAGTCACACCAAATGGCATCACAAAAAATTCATAATGCCCATACCTAGTTCGAAAAGTTGTCTTCGGTACATATGAATTTGAAATTTTGAGCTGATAATATCTAGACTTTAGGTCAATTTTAGAAAACACTCGTGCTCCCTATAATTGATCAAATAGATCATCTATTCTTGGTAAAGGATACTTGTTCTTCACAGTAACGCAATTTAACTGCCTATAATCAATACACAGCCTCATTATCTTATCTTTCTTTTTAACAAATAATTCTGGAGCACCCCATGGTGACACACTAGGTTTGATGAATCCCTTTTCAAGTAGTTTCAATAATTGAGTCTTTAATTCTCTCAACACAGTTGGAGCCAACCTATAAGGTGGTATGGATATCAGTGCAGTTCCTAGGACTAACTTAATTATGAATTCTATCTCCCTATCAAGTGGCAAACCAGGTAAGTTAGCTGGGAACACATCTGGAAACACATTCACTATGAAAATATTCTCAAGTAATTCATTTGTTAACCTTATGTCTACCACATGTGCCAAATAAGCCTTACAACCACTTTTAATCAACCAAAAAACCTTGAGAGCAAAAACTAGACATGCAGGTATAATTTGCCTTTCCCCTTGAAACACAACTCTTGTATGATTTGGAGATTCCAGAATAACTTAGTAAAATAATTCACTATTGCATGATATTTGGACAATCAATCCATATCCAGTATCACATCAAATTCACGTAGTGGCAATAGTACTATATCAGCATTCAACTTAACGTCATCAATGTGAATCACACAATCACGACATACCTTATCCATAATCATCACATCTCTCAAAGGAGTACTAACACATAAATCAAAACCTAAAGGTTGATGCTTGCTACATAATGTGATGCCATGTTTAATGAAATGAATGAATATGTGGAGCCAGGATCAATTAATGCATTGACTTCTAAATCATGGAGAAAAAGTTTACCAGTGATTACTTCTGGAGCAGCAACAGTTTCTTGCCTAGTCGTGGCAAATACTCTAGCCTGTGTCAAGGGTCTAGAACTCTGACCTTCTGATCTACTCATACCTTGGCCAATTGTGGTTGTTCTACTCCTGCCTCTACCTCTACCAAATGATACTCCAACTCTAATTGCCTTTGAAACTTCAACTG
>CATIWR010053381.1:0-11456 GCA_949677035.1 Omphalea diandra | reverse complement strand
TCTTGAGATTACACAAATGTTTGAGTAACAACACTGCACAAAACGAAAACAATGGATGTCAAGTTCTGCAGAAACCAAGGAAAACTATGGTTTCAAAGATGAGTTTCAAAATAATCATAAAACAAGAATCATAAAGAAAGCACCAAAAGGGCTCGAAATTCAAAGAAGCCATGAAAATTCAGAGAATAGGAAAGAAGATAAGTGGGATTTGTTAAAACCTTGGAGAAACTAATGCGTGTGCTCTGCCTTCTCTTCTGATGCGTACGTGAAGGGTTTTCTTCGGTATGAAAAGGTTGATAGAAGTGGTGAGAATATTGGGTGTTATATCTTAGTTAAATTCTGGATTTTAAAGAGGCTGAGGAATGGAAGGCGATCGTTCAGTTGTGGGTTAACAGTTCTCTATATAAGAGTTGTTTTTTTTTTTTTTTTTTTGAAAGAATTCAAAATTCAGTGGCATAGAAATGGTAGCCGTTACGCTACAGAGCCAGTGCAACTCCGCCAATTCAGGTCGGTGACTCACTACCCAAAAACGGTGGCGTTACATGCTGGGAAGTTAAAAAGTATATAACCTTTCTCCAAAGAGAGGGGGCTGTGCTTGTTTCGTTTGCTTGTAATGAAATATCAAATTGGAGTTTAAAGATTCCATAATGAATTAGTGGAAGAATTTTTTGCTTCTTTGTGAATTCTCCATCTTTGTTGAGACTTGGATGAACACTCCATCTTATATCCAGCAATGTGTCACACTTTTCAAAAGTAATTATGATCATTTCTCATTAACATTTCTTTCCAATTTAGGGATTAGAGTTCACAAAATGACCTTAGGTATAGGAGTTGTCAACTTTACTTAGTATTTATGACCCTAATTCCATTTTGGCATTACATATATAAATATCATAATTTACAATTTCCTCCTTCTTAGGGTAGACATTCAGTTCAAATCATTCGAATCAAATTGATCTAATTAAAATCTAAAAATGAAAATTTTAAAATATAAATTGAATCAAATTGAATAAATTTATAGATTGAGTCGAACAAAATCATCTACTTCGATTTAATTATGATTTAGTCATATTTGATTTAATGAAATTTTATAAATATAAATTGAATTAAATTGAATAAATTTATAGATCGAGTCGAACAGAATCATTTATTTCGATTTAATTATGATTTAGTCAGATTTGATTTAAATTTTTAAAAAATAATTTTAAAATTTTAATATAAATAATATTCTTATAATATATTTTAAAATATTTTAATACAAGTGACATGCTTTTTGATAATTTTTATATATTTTTAATATGAAT
Source organism: Omphalea diandra (assembly GCA_949677035.1). Lineage (NCBI taxonomy): Eukaryota > Viridiplantae > Streptophyta > Magnoliopsida > Malpighiales > Euphorbiaceae > Omphalea > Omphalea diandra. The sequence goes on along the minus strand of CATIWR010053381.1, from coordinate 10,152 downwards.
AATCAATTTTAAATAGGATTCAACCAACTTAGTTTGATTTAATATAGATTCAACATATTTCAGTTTAATTTTAAATCAAATTGATTTTATTCATTTTAATTTAAATTTTTTTATCAAAAATCGAATCGAACTAAATTAAACAAATTTTTTTTTAAAAAAAAATCAAATCGAACTAAAATTATTTTTAAATCGATTCAATTTGGTTGACTTTTTTATTTCATCAATTAGTGCTCATCTCTATCTCTTTTGTGGGGTTCCAAGCTCCTTTGTGAGATTTTGTGTTAGAGTTAGGGTTTTGTCTTTTTTAGAGATTAGCTTTTCTTATACTTCTATCAATCAATTTTTCTAGTTACCTGTTGTTCTTTAGGATTTTTCTATGGAATCAACCTCTCAAATCAATCATCTAGTGAATGAGTTAGATGTTATTATGGTTGGTGAAAACAAGCATCTCTCTCTCATAGATCATTTGTGTGCCATTAGAAGATTTAATCAAAAAGCATTATTTTATACAATGCAGTAGAATTTTGGACTGCTAAATGGGATGGAAGCTTAGGTTGTTGTTAGAAATCTTTCCTCTTTCTAATTCTTTCACTAGAAATATAAGCAAATGGTCCTAGATATGGTGCCATGGCTCTTCGATAATCATGTGTTACTACTAAGGAAGGTCATTAAGGATGAACAACCGACAAATGTGGTTCTAGATTCTATCCCATTTTGGGTTAGAGTTTATGATCTTCCTTATAAATTTTCTAAATGCTCATGTTCTCAAAGCAATCAAGAACAATGTGTGATAGTTTATTAATATGGGAGAGTAGTTTTTGAGTGAGTGGCATCGTTCCTCACATATAAGGGTCATTATTGACGCTAAAAAATTAATTTATGACTATTTTCTTAGTGTTCCTGATGATAAAATAATAGGGATGAATGTTAAATATGAACATCTGAAATCTTTTTGCTATGGATGTGATTTACTTAGGCGTGGTGTGAAGGAATGTGAATAAAAAAGAAAGGCAAATGTGTTGGGTTTAATGATAGTGACCTACAATTTGGACCTTGGTTTCTTGCCTTACCCATGAAGCGATCTCAATATGGTTTTGCATGCATGAGCAAACTGTAAACTCTAGGGTATGTTCATAATTCTTTATGCCAAAATAGCTAATTTATGAGAAGGAACAAGTGGCAAGTGATGATATAGATATGACAATAAAAACTCATTATGATTATAATATTTGTTTTTGATGAATGGGATATTGATTGATCAACAAACTCTAATTCTAATTCCTATAAGTTATATGGAGATAGGGTATTACTTTTATAACTAACATAATGGGTGTAAAACTAGAAGTGGTCTCTTTTAAGGTGGTGAATCTGAAGCAAAAAAGATTGGTTAGGCTAAAAGGTTAGAGCTATGGAATTAGTATAGGAGGAAATATCTCCCCTATAATGGCAAGGAGAAAACAAGATAGTGAATTTGAGTTTGTTTCTACAGTAAGGAAAAGAACTAAGGAGACAATTTTTGCTTTGAACATCTAGAGTTAACTATAATAGGTGGAGGCTAGTTCCTAGTCCCTACCAAGAGCCATAATATACTATGCTCAAAATGTCATACGCTTAAGAACCCACAAGTAGTTAAAATTCTTAAGATATTATTAAGACTTGAAGGTCACAGTTTGGCATTTCTCATAAAAACTGCACTTAAAATTTTTAGGCTAAAAAGATTTAAGGATGAATTAGGTATGATAGGGTAACTTACTAAAAAAGGAATGGATCATTGTAGTGGTTTTTTTTTTTAGAATAATAATGTCTAAGTTATTACTCACTCTTATTCTCAACATCATTTTCATGCTACTGTTTTTTATATTTTTAGTAGTAAGATTCACCATTGTATAAGAATTTATGGATGGCCTAAATAGGAAAAAATATCAAACATTGATATTGATAGGGGTGATTTAACAAGATTCTCAATCTTAAAGAGAAGTTGGATGATAAACCTAAAAAGTTTTTAGCAATGTAGAACTTATGCAATGTTGTGGATTCTTGAGTTTTGATTTAGGTTTTAAAGGTTGTTTTTAATATGGTTAAATAGACAAGGTGGTTAGAGAAATATTCAAGAAAGTTTGAATGTGATTTTTTACAAATGAAGCAACACTAAATCTATTTTTCCATAGAGAAGTGAGACATTTGGTATGCCAAACATTGGTTTGTTATTCTATTATATTTATGTTGGGGGAATAATGTGAATTAAATGAGAGGTATCAAACCTTTGCTCTTTGAAAAAATATGGCTTTCTCATGAGGGATGTGACTTAATGGTGAAAGAAGGTTAACTAGATGTAATGGGGGCTCTCTGATTATTAATTGGTTAAAGGTTTACAAGACACTTTTAATGAATGGGATAAAACCACTTTCGACACATTGAAAGTTCATTGAAGCAAAATAAGATTTAGCTTCACAAGCTTCAATGCCAACTTCAATCTTATTTGGAGTTAAGGGGAATTCATTAGGTGGAGATTGGAATAGATCACCTTTTAAAAAAGGAATAAGCAATATGGTTCCAGAGATCTAAGGTCTCATAGATGTCTAATGGTGGAAAAAACTTAAAAGTTTTCCATGCAAAAAGTTAGAGTGGGAGGATTAAGAATTCCATTGCTAAAACTAAAATTGAATTAAGTTAGAGGATGTATAGTAAGGAGAATATGGCCAGGGTTACGACAACTGATGTTAAAGAACTTTTCTCTACTTCACAACTTGAAGATTTTAAGATGATGTTAAAGATAGAGAGTAAGCGAATTATTAGTGATATGGTTGAACACTTTACAAGGCCTTCCTTAAAACAAGATATACTCAAAGCTCTCAAACAATGCATCTTTCTAAGGCACCAGAGCCTAATGGTATGCCCTTCTTTTCTTTAAAAAATTTTGGCTTTTTTTTAGTAGTGATGTTGTATCTACTATCCTTATTGTCCTTAACCATTATCTTCCTATTTAAATCACACTTTTATAGCTTTTGGTCCTAAGATTAAAACCCTAAGTATACTAAGAACCATTGGCCTTTTAGTTTGTACAATGTTATTTTTAAGGTTATCACTAAGGAAATTGCTAATATGCTTAAAACTATTTTACCCTTCATCATAAATGAATCTCAAAATGTTTTTATTCTAGGTTGCCTTATAACTGATAATACTCTTATAACTTTTGAATTTTTTCATGTTATGAGAAAAAAGAAAATGAGGGAAAAGGGCCCTTGCTATTATGTCAAGTATGACTAAAGGCTATGATAAGGTGGAAGGATCATTATTAAATAAAATCATGTGGAAGGATCATTTTTAAATAAAATCATACTTATTATATATTTTTAAATAAAATCATACTTATAGGTTTTTCTTGCGCTTGGAATAATATGATTATGTATTATGCCACCTTTATTTTTTATACTCTCCTTATGAATGGTAGTCCTCAAGAGGTTTTTGTCCTTTTAGAGGTATTTGTCAAGAGGATCCTCTTGTTAAAGACATGAGTTTAGTAGGATAAGTGAGTAATCCCACATCAAAATAGAAAATAAAAATGAGTGGCATATATATATATATATATATATATATATATATATATATTAGGCAAGCCAAACTAAATGGGCTTAAGCCATTTTGTTAAACGTCTACCCAACATTAAAACTCATTTTGAAGTGTTCAAACCCATATATTTTAGTCCAACTAAAGACAGGTCCTAGTTCAATGAGCATATTTTTGGTGCAAGCCTAATACTCATGTCCAAGTTTTGTGAAGCCCAAGTAAGTTTAGTCCGTGGATTTAAGAATTTTTAACATGTTATCAGAGCCTACTAGTGCTTTAATAGGCTAAATGATCCTAGAAGGCTAAGTCCAAGTTCAATTAGCGTATTTCTAGCACTGATACTCAAGTTTAAGTTTGTAAAGCCCAAGTAAGTCAAGTTCATAGATTTAAGAATTTCTAACATGATATTAGAGTTTACTAGTGCCCTAATAGCCAAGTGATGTTAGAGGCCTTACCCAGACTCGTTGGATCATGGACCATGTATGTAAAGCTTAAAGCAAATTTAAGGACTGAACTAAAAGGGACCCAATAGAGCCAAAGGAGCTAACGCCCTGAGCCAATCATTCGGTGTTTGAGTAAGTGATTACTGGACTTTAAAAGTGAGCTCAAGCCTAGTCGCATTTGAGGAGGAGTGTTGGAGAAATGAGTTTGATGGGATAAGTGAGCAATCCCACATTGAAAATAAAGAAGAAAAATGAATGAGATATATATGTTGGGAAAGCTAAACTAAATTGGCTTAGGCTATGCTGGAGGAGGTCTACCCAACATTAAAGCCCATCTTTAAATGTTTAAGCCCCATATATTTCAGTCCAATTAAAGATAAGTCCAAGTTCAATTGACAGGTTTTTGGTGCATGCCCAAGTTTGGAAAGCCCAAGCAAGTCAAGTCCATGATCTAAGAATTAACACCTTTATCTCATTATTTGTTTTTGCTTTGTGTGGAAGGTTTGTCCTTTATGCTTTTTTGCTTAGACTTGCAGATAATGAGGGCAAATTCACGAGTACAAAGTGTGAAGGAATGTTTTTTTTTTCTATTTTTCCATCTATTATTTGTTGATGATAGTATCATTTTGACTAGAGCTATTGTCCAAGAATGGGAGACATGATACTCAATTTTGCAAAAGAATAAGAGAGCCTTAAGTCATAAGATCAATTTTGACAAATTAAAACTTTATGGTAGCCAAATTTTATTAATTAAGATAGTTAACATGATCCATTATCGGATTGGAGTTAAGGCTATGAAATTTCAATCAAAATACTTAGGTCTAGTAGTTGTAGATGTAAAATGAAGGTGTTTGAATTGATCCAAGATCATGCTAGAGTAAACTTAAGAGTTGGAAAGAAAGGTCTCTATCAAAGGCAGGCAAGGGGATTCTATTGAAGGCAATAATCCAATCTATTCCTATAAATGTTATGTCTTGTTTAATTCTTCTAGTTTCTCTGTGTGAGGAGATAAAGTCTTGGATGTCTCATTTTTCCGGCATGGTCATTTGGATGGAGATATGCAAGTTCATCAAGTCTCATGGGAAACAATCACTTATTCTAAAGCTTAGGGTAGCCGTGGCTTTTTTGTTGTCTTGTCTGCTTTGCAAGTGGCATGTAGTGGAATTAGACACCCAAGCTGCAATCAATGGTTTGATAATCAGACTAGATTGGTTGGTCGGATCAGCTAAATTATAAACTGAACCATAGATAAATCCAGTTAGTTTCAAATCGTTTTTCAAAATTATTTTTTATTTTTAATTATTATAAATATATTTTTACTGTTTTAATATTTTTTTATGATTTTAAAAACTATTTTAATATTATTTTTTATTTATTCTTAATTTAATTGAATCAGATCGATCAAATCAACCGACTCAAAAATTGATCAATTCATCAGTTTCCTGACCAATGGATCTCCTCTTTAGGATTCCTACCTTGATGTACTCATTAATGACTTTCTTGCTTCAGCTCTCAGTTTCATTCCACCTCCTTTGCATTTGTTTCTTGTAAGGCCTATAAAGTGGCTCACTTTCTAGCGCACTAGTAAGAATCCAGGAGTTGTTTATCTAGGTCGAAGAGGCCTCTAGTGATGTTAGGCTTGTTATTTCAGCTGACTATCCTGTTGATGCAAATTAGCTGGTTTTCTTTGAATAAAAGCTCCTTTATTCTCTGAAAAAATAAAAGGCATGGTAGATGACACATAATTCCAACATAAAAAATGCAAAATAGCTGCAAAAAATAAAATTGGCGTCTATTATTGAGATTACAAGAGCTTTAGCAAGATCTGTTGTATTACAGACCAGTTTGAATGAGGAAGTGTAAGAAGATTGACATATTGGCATTCCCAAAAAGGAAGCTCTAGAGATAATACCACAACATTGTTACAAAGACATCTTCTATTTCCCATGCTTAAACTTTTTGATATAGAGACGCATTAAACTGTTCTTTCTAGACAGCCTCAGCATAAAAGCTTCCTTGGAGATAGTGAACTGAGCTTCTTCGCATAACCAAAGACTGAGATTCCTTTTTATGCCACCTGTTTTTCAACCTTCTCAGCCTCAAGCTTCTTTAATGCCGTAAAACTCAGCTTGTCCCCACTAGATTCTTCAGAAAGTAAATCTACCGCTTCAATCTGCACAAGATTCATATATTAAGGGTCTAATCTTCCAACAGTTTAAAGAAGTATATCTTTACATATTCATATCAGAAGACTAAAGCATATATCACTCATATATGAACCAGAAACTCAAACCTTTAGCAATAGAAAACCTTTCTCAGCCCTCTTCTTATTAACAGAAAGCCCACCCGGTACAGTCTCTTTGCTGCCTGAAAACCAATAGTTGGTCAAAATTCAAAAAAGAATCTGCCACATCTTTAAGGTGAGCATAAAGAACATTAAAAGTCCAGAATAAGGCAAATTGCATGATTATTGTTTTTGTTCCTTTCTTCAAACAAAGCGAGTCTGATAGCATAGGACATTACAACAATAGAAAAGAAAATTCATACGGTTAACTACAATACCCAGAAAGTTAAAGCAACAGAGCAGACATCAACTCCAAAGCATCACAAACACCAGAGTAATACCAAACTCAATGTATGGTAAAACTAGCACATCCATGTTTAATTAGAAGGTTTCTTTTTTTAAAAAAAAAAATCCAGGGACGAAAACAAACTGACAAACAAATAAAAAATAAAAAGATGAAAACCAAGGAACATAAGAAACACAGGCAAGAATAACTCACCTTACAACTATAGCCTCCAAATTTTCATCAACAACTGAAGGTCCATAGAGGTCAATAATAGGTTCAACTTGGACTACCAGTTCTGGTTTAATAGACTGCAAAAAGACTTGAAAAGGAAACAGATTATAATTCACCAAACATAAAGAGGAGGGAACGAGCTTTTTTTTTTTTTTTTTAAGACAATGATAATAAATGAAACCACCTTAACCATTACACAATACATTAATTTTGGATTGCACTGCCAACTATTTGCACATTTTGGGATTTTGCCAATAAGCCAATCCCAGTTTCAGTTAAAATACATACATGATCAATCAGATCCTCCCCATTATTAAATTATGCATCATTCTTACAAATACATAGCAAAAGATCGCCAGGCTAAAAAACACCATGAGAAAGCATAATGAATTAAGCTCTCTGTGCACTTGTTGGACATCAATTCGTCTCAAGTTTTATTCAACCTTGCCCCACAATTGAAAACAAACAAAGAACAAAGAAATTTTCAAATTAAGAATCTTTAAAAAAAAAAGACGGAACAGCTTTTACTTCAATGAATACCTTGATATAATTTTCAACATTTTGCATCCTTTCCTCAATGGGTTGTATCAATTCAGCAAACTGCAGAAGCAGGAATTTTTAGTCAATATAGATCTCTACTATGTAACATAGAAGCACATATGAATCATTACTTCAAAGGGTATAAATATTCCATAAAACAATGAACGAAAAGCAAGGCATAAAAAAAATTTTCAAAGTAAAACAAATTCACAACAAGAACAATAAAAAAAAAAATCCAGCAAAATTGAGATTAAAACAATTTGAAATTGTTGAAAACTAGCAGTTTTTATGAGTATACAACAGAATAAAGGTCTTTCTACATTTGCAATAATGATAAGAAATCCACTCTGAAAGGAACCACTATAATACACTAATGAAAATGATTACAAAAACTTATTCAAACTGGGTGATTTACAACTCAATACCCCGAATGCTAAAAGAATGAGGTCAAGATTACACTGAGAGTTACTAGACATAGCAACAATTTCAATGTCATACCACACACAACCCCCCCCAACGGTTGTTTTCCATTTCTGTTTTAGTTTAGTCTTGAAGAAGGGAAGTAGGTGAACAGGCTTAATAAGTTAAGTAGCTAAATTAACAATAAATGAGAGGCGGATTGATGAAGTAACCTGCTTGTTAATTAACATAGGACCATCGCAAACTCCAACAACAATCCGTTCCGTTGCCGGCTCCGCTGATGCCTGCTATTTTTGAGTTATCATCAAAACCCCATTTTCCTTTTCAAATAAAGATAGATTATATTGAAGGAAGAGGAGAAATACCTTGAGGAAAAGGCGGTGGCCGTCGTGTAACCGGTCTAAGGTGCCACCGAGAACCACTGCGTCGTATGAATTTGGTGGTGACATCTTGAGATTAACCATGGATGATTCCTCTAGAATCGCCATGTGTTAATCAGCAGAGAATCTTGAAGATGCCAAAAAATACTGTGCCTTGGGTTTCTATGGGGTTCAAAGAATTGGTTTATTCACATCCAAATACTACCATGAGTGTGCTCTTTCGCGACAAACAATAGGGCCGTCGCGACAGTGCTTTATTTGAGCTTTTTTTATTTTATTTTATATTCAATTAATTAAGTCTAATAATTCTGAAAATTCAAAATATAAATATGTTTATAATTATTGCTTAAACTTATAAATTTTAAAATTGAAATTTATTTTAAAATTTTAGTAATAATTATAGATTAATTATAAAATTAGAAAAAATGAGTGTATTTATTATCTATTTATTAATTAATTTTTTATCAATTAAGTATTAATTATAACTTAATTATCATTTAATTAATTAAATATCAATTAATTATATCCTAATAAAGATATTTAAATTTATAATTAAGTTATAATTATTATTAAAATTAAAAATGGATTTCAATTATAAAATTTATAAGTTTATACTATAATTATAATATGTATATATTTTTAGATTTTCTAACTCATTGGATCGACTAATTATTATGAAAAATATGAATATAATATTTGTCAAATTCATATCAAGATATGAGTCAGCAATTATGCAAATATGAATATAATTTGAAAAGCATTTGTTTTTAAATGAAAAAGTAAAGATGGTAAGACTACTTAATTTAAATAATACTAATATAATGTTATCTATTTAAATAATACTAATATAGTCTTACCATGCCATGTAATAAAAATAGTAATTATTTTATGTTTAACTCAGAAATAATGAGATACTAATGATTATTCTCTCTCTCACTTTTTTTTTTTATTTTTTAACATAAAATCTTTAGTTTCAATTTCTGTAGCTTTTATTTTCCTTTTATTTTTTAAATATCTTCAACTTCTTATAAATTTAGTGTAATATTTTTCATATAATTAAATATAAAAATGAAAAATAGATAATGAAATTTAATATAAAATTTATAAAAAAATCAAATATAATTTACCTTTTCTATTGTTATTATTATATTGTTATATGAGATGGTTAAGTACAAAGAACCTGGACCGTTTTGGGTAGTGGTTTGGCTTTAGAAGCAGCGGGTGGATTGTTGGTGTGGTGCTTTTTCTATCCCCTACCAACCACTAGGTAGGTTGGTTCCTGTATTTTAATTGGAAAAACTTGCCACATTGACTGATATAAATATCCAAGGTCAGTCCAAAGATCCACTTCAATTTCATGGCCCAATCACAAAGGGAAGGCTCAAAAGGTTTAAAGAAGCAATTGAGTTATTCATACAACAAGAAATAACCATTGGACTAACCCAAGAAAAGCAAAAGAATCAAGAAGCTCAATTATTTGGAGATGACAATATGGACTCTTCAAAGGAAGCCTTTAACTTGATCTATTTAAGCCCAACATGTGGAAAGACCCATGACCCAAGTATGAGCAAACTTTCTCATTAGCTGAATTCCTCTCTTAAACTAATTAGGAACTTTGTATTTACTTATATAAGAAACTTCTTTTATAATTAGAAAGATATCTAATGTATCTTTTAGTTATTTCCTTTTTAGCTTAGGAGTATCTTTTTTCCTAAATAGATTAGGCAGATTTCAAAAACTATTTAGGAAGTAATTCTTAGGGTTTCTAGAAGTTTTGTAAAGAGTATAAATAGTCATTCTTATTCAGCCAAATGAATGAATTTTGAAGAATATTTCTTTTTAGCAAAATTGTTTGTGAGGGTTAATTCTCTTCTTGAGTTCTTTATAGGACTTGGTGAGATTGTTAAGTGAGTTCTTAATAATTTCACAAACTCGTTTAATCTAGGTCTTAAATTACTTAGTTAATTTAAGGTTGAGATTAACACCTCTTGAATATTTATA